>RJWM01002752.1:0-123865 GCA_004363535.1 Dasyprocta punctata
TATGTGTCTTAGTTAAGCCGGCCCTAGAATATATGATTTGCTCAGGTTGTTCTCATTTGACATGATTCTCTTCAGAAGAGTTGGAGAAATCTTCAATGTAATTTCTTTCCTCCTCTCAAAAAGCATTTATTAAATAGCTAGGATTAACAGAACACAAAGTAGTCATTAAACATAGCAGTTAATGTAGCTTTTTAGGAAATTTTCCAGGAAGTGAATGTCATTGTAATACTTGTAAGCAGAAGACATTTATTAAATGACCACTATGTGCCAGGCATTGCTGCAGGAAACATGGCCACAATTACATACAAATTATGACACTTCTATGTAGGTTTTTCTGAAGAGATGATCTAGAAATATACATACAGAAGGGAACCCAGACCTTGTGCTAGAGTATCGCTGAAGACCATGCAGTGAGGCCAACTGCTGTAGGGAAAGTTAATGACCAACAGGGACCATCAGTTTAAGGGGAAGGAAGGAATCACGATTTCAGGATGTTTCTGTGAGATTAAACAGCAGTCGGATTTTGAATATTGAGAGAGTTGGAAGGTAACAAGCAAAAAATAATTTCACTATTTTGTGGTCCAAATAATTGAACAGCTTCTACAAGCCAGGCACCGTATCAAGCAGTGAGAAAAACAACAACAGAATGAATTGGACAGAGGTAATTTCTGGCCTTAGAATGTATTTGGAGACCAACTATTAGAATTCTGACCATTAATCATCATGCAATGATCATTCAGTGGTTAAACAAATTCTTAATAGTTATTTATTGCCCACAGAGGAATTTTCCAACAATTTACTATGGATTTTATTGATTAGCATAACCTTCAATGAGCCTTTCTCATGAAGATCAGCTACTTATTCTCCTGTATTCATGAGTATTCATGAATTATTCATGAGTATTCATGCATCCCACATTACCCTTGGCATGTTTTTAGTGGTTGAATATCTATTCTGTGCCTAAAACGTGTTAGTGAAAATTCCAAGCAAAAAAATAAAATATATTCTTTAAAGTATTTAGACACCATGCTACAATATGTAACTTTCTACTTCAAAATCTTTCTAATCTTGACTTGTAAATATGAAACTATTTCTACCAAAAATGTTGAAGCCTGTCTTTCAAATGAACTGGAAAGAAGAAAAAAGGGAAAGTAAGAGTAAGATATCTTGGTGAAACTACAGAGCTAATGATAGAGAAACTTTTAAGGTAAGCTATGCCTAACATGTGGGCAGAAAATGGAGTGTTAAATGAAACAAAGCCAGAAAATAGGGAAATGATATCTAAAATATGTTGGGGCAAAACAAATCTCATCTGGAACTAGGTATACTGTAAAAATATCTTTCAAGCCGGGCGCGGTGGCGCACGCCTTTAATCCCAGCACTCGGGAGGCTGAGGTAGGTGGAGCGTTGTGAGTTCGAGGCCCGCTTGGGTTACAACGTGAGCGCAAGGCTGGCCTGAGCTACATAGTGCGACCCTGCCTCAAACACCCAGGGCCGGGAGTTTGGCTCAGTGGGTTAAGCCCTGCCCTGGCAGGCGTGAGGCTGTGAGTTCAATCCCTGGTGCCGCAAAAAAAAAAAAAAAAAAAAAAAAAAAAAAAAAAAAAAAAAAAAAAAAAAAAAAAAAAAAAAAAAAAAAAAAAAAAAAAAAAAAAAAAAAAAAAAAAACTAAAGGTAAAATGAAGATACTTTGGAGATAGCAAAACTGGATTCATGGTGTGGAAATTTTACTTCAAAATGTTAAAACATGGTCATGGAAGAAAATCTCAGAATCAAAAATTCATCAGGATGGGAGATAGTGAAAAGGTTTGTGAGTCTAAAGAAAAAAGAGACTGCATAGACAACAGTAATGACATAAACTTAGTTTGGTTTGGAGTTAAGAAGCAGAAAGACAAAAGAACGACTGCCAATAGAAAATGATCAAAATAGTCCTTCCCTTTCACCCAGATGACCTCAGCAGCCGAGGGGAGTCTCGGTTTCACTTCCTCCACATGTAAGAGACTTCAGCAGTAAACAGGATCATCAGTCACCCTTCCTCCACACCCAAAAGACCTCAGCAACCCACGGATCATCAGCAACCCCTTCTCCTACCTGCATTACCTTGGTGGACTAGTGGGAGCCTCAGCAACCGCTCCCAAAACAGAGAGGACCTTGGTGGGTCAGCAACAGTTCAGTGAGCTTTCCCATCAAGTAGAAGACCTCAGTGGGTCAACAGGAACCTCAGAAAAACCTACCTCCAGCTGGAGGACCTTGTTAAGCCAGCAAGAGTGAGTGAGTCCTTCTGTACAGAGAACCCGGGTGGCTTGGCAAGAGTGATGATGAGGCCTCCACTCACCCAGAGGATCCAAAAAGGTGCGATGAGATCCCCAGTGACACAGTAGGGTACCAGCTGGAGTGCAAACTATGGACAGGTGGACCTGGCAGCCTGGAGCAGCCTGAAGTCACTGTACCAATAGGAGATAAGGGTTGACGTACATCAAGATTCCTAGGCTAGTCAGCCTAGGGAGAATAAAAGACTCACCTGACAGGCCCTGCAGGGGGAATTCAGGTGGTTGGCCCCTCCCCTACATTGTAGGACCCAACAGCTGGGCAAATGTCAGCCACACAGTAGGACCCTAAGACACACAAGAAGGACAGTTGAGACTAGTGGGATGGAAAAGACCAAACTATTAGCTCAAGAGATGAAAACAACAAGATGAAAAAGCAAAATGTAAGCTCAGATGCCCCAGTCTATCAGGAACAAGTACAGGAGACATCAAAATATAGGACCACTGAATGTCACACACCTGAAATTTCTGAAGAGACAGCAAGTGAAATAGAGAAACAAATTCATGAGGCTAAAGCAGGAATCAGATCAGAAATAATCTCTCAGGTAAAGAAAGAAATGATAACCTTAATCAAGGAGTTGCTCAGCATAGCTAGAGAAGACATAGATAAAAAATAGTTCAGGATGGTGGCGCACGCCTTTAATCCCAGCACTCGGGAGGCTGAGGTAGGCGGAGCGTTGTGAGTTCGAGGCCGGCTTGGGTTACAACGTGAGCGCAAGGCCGGCCTGAGCTACATAGTGCGACCCTGCCTCGAAAAACCAGGGCCGGGAGTTTGGCTCAGTGCCTTAAGCGCCTGCCCTGGCAGGCGCGAGGTTGTGAGTTCAATCCCCAGGGCCGCAAAAAAAAAAAAAAAAAAAAAAAAAGTTCAGGAGCATGGGAAAATGATGAACACCTTGAATGAACAATATAGGAAAGAAAGATAATGCATGACAGATTCAAAGAGATAACTACGAAATTAAAAATTCCACTGAAATCTGACAAAACTGCTTGAATGAAACTGAAGATAGACTTTCAGACCTTGAAGACAGGATCACAGTTAGCAATCATGAAAGGAGAGCACTTTTAAAAATAACAAGGTATCATGAAATAACAATTCAATAACTTCAAGACCGTGCAAAGAAAGACAATATAAGCATGCAAGGTATCAATAAAAATGCAAGAGTCAATGTGAATGTCATAAGAAAAATATTTGCAGAAGTAATAGCATAAAACTTCCCCAGAATGGGTAAAGACACAGGTAAGTGAGACATATAGAACTCCACACAGTCATAAGCAAAATAAATCTACACCCAGACATATAATAATCAAGATCTCAGAAATTCAGCATAAAAACAGAGCACTACAAGCTGCTAGAGAAAAGAAACAACTCATCTATCAAGGAAAGGCCATTAGAATCACTGCCAACTTCTTAACACAAATCCTCAAGTCAAGATGAACTTGGAGTGAAGTATCTGAAATCCTGAAAGAAAATAACTTTTAACCCAGATTGAGGTACCCTGCAAAACTTTCTTTGAAAATTAATGGAGAAATAATATAATAAGAAATAAGATAAGAAATAATTGAAGAAATTCATGTCCACCAAACCAACCCTAGAAAGAGTACTGAAAGACACACTAGAAAGAAATAAAAATGACCACAATTCCCAGAACAACAACAGAAAGAAACCAACAGATACGACAAACAATTAAACTAGGGGGAAAAGCAGGAAACCAACAACAGGAAAGTAACATGACAAAGTTAAGCCAGTACACATCAGTTATAATGATCAATGTAAATGGCCTCAACTCACCAGTTAAAAGAAATAAATTAGCTGAATGGATCAAGAAACAGGATCTGACAATATGCTGTATGAAGAAACACACATGACTCAAAAGGAAACACATAGACTGAAAGTCAAAGGATGGAAAACAATACTCCATGTGACAGAAACCCAGAAAAAAGCAAGGGTAGCTGTTCTGATTGCAGACAATGTGAAATTCAAACCAAAAATGATCGAAAGAGATAAAGTAGGTTACTATATACTTGTTAGGGGAAAAATTCAAGAGAAAGAGATGACAATCATAAATATATGTGCACCAAATACAGAGCACCCAACTATATAAGACAAATATTATTAGACATGAAAAACCAAACATGCAATAACACAATTGTAATAGGGGTGCTTAATAACCCATTGTTACAAAGAGATAGAACAACTAGACAAAAAATCAGTAAAGAAATAATAGAAGTGAATCAAACCTGTGAACAATGGACTTAATAGATGTTTACAGAGAGTTCCACCCAACAACATCAGAATACACATTCTTCTCAGTTGCACATGGACATTCTCTAAAATAGACAATATAATAGCCCATAAAATATGCTAAAATAAGGGATTGAAATTATTCCATGCATAGTATCTGACCATAGTGCACTGAAATTGGAAATTAATGGCAAAAGAAACTGCAAAACCTATATAAACACATAGAAATTAAATAACACCCTCCTAAAAAAACAGATGAAGCTAAATAAGAAAATAAACAGTGTGTACAATTCAGTGAAAATGCAGATACAACATCCTGGAACCTGTGGGATGCAATAAAAGCAGTCATAAGAGGAAAATGTATAGCAATGAATTGTCACATCAGGAAAACAGAATGAGCACAAATAAACAAGATATTGCTGTATCTCAAACTTCTGGAAAAAGAAGAACAAGTCAAACCCAAATTTCATAGAAGGGAGAAAATTATAATGATCAGAGCAGAAATCAATGCAATTGAAACTAAGAAAACAAGACAAAGAATTAATACATTGAAGAGTTGGTTCTTTGAAAGAATAAATAAAATTGATAAACACCTAGCTAACTTACCAAGAAAAGGGAAGAAAAAACTCAAACTCATGAAATGTGTAATGAAAAGGATGAGATTACTGCAGATCCTGTGGAAATTCAGAAGATCATGAACACCTACTTTGAAAATCTTTACTTGCATAGGCTGGAAAATACAGAGGAAATGGACATATTCTTAGAAATATATGAATTACCAAAGCTGAATGAAGAAAGCATAACAATTTTGAATATTCTGATATCAGTTACTGAAATTGAAAATGTAATTAAAAACTTACCAATGAAGAAAAACCCAGTCCTGATGGATTCACTGCTGAATTCTACAAGAAATTTTGAGAAGATTTAATGCCAACACTCCTCAAACTCTTTAGTCAAATTGAAAGGGTCGCAATTCTCCGTAACTCATTTCTGGAGGAAAGCATTAGTCTGATACCTAAACCTGAGAAAGACCAAACCAAAAAGGAGAACTACAGATCATTCTCCCTAATCAACATCGATGCAAAAATTCTCAATAAAATATTAGCAAATAGAATGCAGCAAATTGCTAAGATTTTACATCATGATCAAGTGAAATTTATCCTAGGAATGTAGGGGTGGTTCAACATACACAAATCAGTAAACGTAGTACACCACATCAACAAACCAAAGATAAAAATCACATGATCATCTCAATAGACACATAAAAAGCTTTTGATAAAATCTCATACATTTTTATGATAAAAACTATACAGAAAATCAGAATAGATGGTATCTACTTCAGTCTTATCAAAGCTATCTATAACAAACCAACAGCCAACATCATATTAAATAGAAAAAAAATGAAAGCTTTCATTTTAAAATCAGGAACAATGACATTATCAACACTTCTATTCAATACAGTTCTGGAAACATTCTCCAAAATAATTAGATAAGAGAGAGAAATAAAAGTGCTAAGGATAGGAAATGAAGAAGTTAAGTTATTATTATTTGCAGATGACATGATATTCTTCATAGAAGACCCCAAAAACTCCATCAAAAGACTAGAGTTAAAAAGCAAATTCAGCAGCATAACTGGATACAAAGTCAACACTTAAGTATCAACAGCATTCCTGTACACAAACAACAAATTCACTGAGAGGGAAATTGTGGAAATAGCACCTTTAAAAATAGAATAAAAAAATGAAATACTTAAGAATCAACCTAACAAAGGATGTAAAAGACCTATACACTGAAAACTATAGTACTCTAAAAAAGGAGATTGAAGGGGATGTCAGAAAATGGGAGGATATCCCTTGCTCTTGGATAGAAAGAACCAACATTATGAAAATGACCATACTCCCAAAACTGTTATGCATATTTAATGCAAATTCAATCAAAATATCATTAACATACCTCACTGATCTAGTGAAAACATTCCCAAAATTCGTTTGGAAACAGAAGAGACCTAGAATAGCAAAAGCTACCCTGGACAACAAAGGCAAGACAGAAGGCATCACAATCCCTGACTTGAAATTATACCACATAGCTACTGTGATAAAACATGTCTGACGATCAGTGAAACAGATTAGAAGATGTAGACACAAACAACTACAAAGACACTCAGCCACCTTATCTTTGACAAAGAGGCTAAACGTGTTCACTGGAAGAAAGATAGCTTCTTTAATAAATGTTGAAAAATAGGCTTTCCACAGGCCAAAGACTAAAACTAGATCCATGTCTATCATCATGCACTAAACTAAAGTCAAAATGGATCAAAGATGTAAATATAAAAATAGAAACACTAAGTTTACTGGAAGAAAAGGTAAATAGAAATCTTGGAGACAGGGGTAGGCAAAGAGTTCATGAACAAAACACAAACTGCATGGGAAGTACTTCAAATAATCAACAACAGGGATCTCATCTTATTAAAAATTTTATGCACTTCAAAATAAATCACCAACAGAGTGAAAAGAAAACCTTCAGAATGGAAAAGAACTTTATCCAACTGTCCCTCAGACAAAGGACTTATATGTAGAACATATAAAGAATTGAAAAATCCAAAGACCCAATCCAAATATGGGCATCTGAGATGAACATGTCAGATGAAGAAATACAAATGGAAAATAAATACATGAAGAAATGTTCAAACTCATTGGTCATTCAAGAAATGCTATTTAAAACAACACCGAGATTCCATCTCACTCCAGAAAGAATGGCTGCCATCAAGAAGTCAACTCATAATAAATGCTAGCAGGACGGTGGGTAAAAAGGAACACTTCTCCTCTGTTGGTGAGAGTGTAGGGTGGTACAAGCACTGTGGAAATCCGTGTAGAGATTCCTCAAAAAACTAGGGTTGGAAGTCCCATTCAATTCAGCATTCCCCTTCTGGGTATTTTCCCAGCAAAATTGAAAACATCATGCCACAGCAATATACGTGCACCCATATTTATAGCAGCACAATTTGTAAAAGCTAAATCTTGGAAACAACCCAAATGCCCATCAACTACAGAATGGATAAAGGCGATGTGGTATTTTTATATAATGGAGTATTAGATATAAAGGAGGGTGATCTTGAGGCTTTTATAGGTAAATGGAGGCAATTTGAGGCCATACTCATACACGAAATAAATCAAACTCACATTTGTAAATATTGTATTGTCTCCCTAGTGTAAAAAAAAATCTGAAAGAACAGTACAGTAAGATTCAAAATATGTGCAATACATATTGTGATAATGAAAGGGAAAGAAAGTGCTCAAAAGAAAAGAACAACTGGGATAGAGGAAAGCAGAAAAGGAAGAAGGGAAATGATTGTATATATATATATATAGCTATGCATGTATGTGTGTATAAGATACATAACTATACTACTAATCCCTGTTAATTCTTTAAAAAAAAAAGTATGTGCTTTCATTGCTTGATTGATCATTTTTTTTCATGCCTAAACCTTGTAACCTGAACAACTAACTACTTCAAAGATAACAATATGCAATATATTAACTAGTGCTAATTTTCTACTACTTTGTTTTTTAAATTCTGTATCATTTCTATCTTTTTCTCTGTTTTGTTTTTTAAAAGAAAAAAATTAAATAAGAAAATGATTAAAATTACCATGTCCTATGGCCCTGGATTATATTACAATATAGGACAATTGAGTGCAATTAACATTTAAGGGTATGTAGTAAAATCATATAAATAAAACATTTAACTTGAAAAAGTAACATTTGAATGAGCAATATTTCATTTAGTGAAAAATAAAAAGTCAAAAACAAGTGTAATTGAATTAATTCAAACATGTTACTATTCACAGTGAAGCTGGCAGATTCATCAGTTACACAGCACTTACAAGTTGGATTAAAGTTAAAATTCTAGTCTTATGGTATTAAAAAAAGCATATAAAAATTGAGGAAAAATAAGATTAAACCTAATTAATTAAACTATTGTCTAACAGTCATATATGCAGAAATATAAAAACTTGGTGACTTCTGGGGCAGCAAAAAAGCCCCCCCAAAAATAAAAATAAAATTAAAACAAAAAGAAAGGAAAAGAAAAAAAGAGAATACAAGGCAAAAAACGGAAAGAAAGCTTTTGTAAATAAAAAGGAGAAGACGGGTTGAAGGGAGTGGAGGGAAATGAGGAAAAAAGAAGAATTAAGATTTATCATGTACAGGCATAAATTCTCTATGATGAATATGATCATTATCTATATCAAAAGTGTAACAATAAAATTAGTTTTAGAAAGTCCCCCACAAAAGTACATTGATCTTATTCAAAAAACTGGGAAGCGATGACCCCCACAAAAATAAAACAAAATGATAATATATTACATAAGCAATGTTATAAAAAGTAGCAATTTTATAGTCTTAAAACTTATATTAGAAAAGAGAAAAGGCTAGAAGTTAGTGTGATAAACATTCTAGTTGAAATATAATAAAACAGCTGGGTATGGTGGCTCACTTCTGTAATCCCAGCACTTGAGAGTCTGAGGCAGGAGGCTTGCTGTGAGTTTGAGGCCAACCTGGGCTACATAGTGAGTTCAAGGCCAGCCTGAACTACACAGCAAGACCCTGTCTCAAAAACAAACAGCCTGGTGTGGGGGTGCATGCCTTTAATCTCAGCACTCAGGAGGCTGAGGCTCAAAGATCGGTGTGAATTCGAGACCAGACTGGACTACAAAGTCAGTTTAAGGCCAGCCTGAACTGCATAGTGAGACCCTGTCTCAATAAACTAGGGCCAAGGGATTTAGCTCAGTGGCATAAGCACCTGCCTGGCAAGAGAGAGGTTGTGAGTTTGATCGCTGGTACAAAAACAAACGAACATAAACCCAGTCTCAAAAACAAACAAACAAAAAGATATAATAAAATAATAAGATAAACCTAAATACAGGAAAATAATGATGTGGTAAACAAAAAATATAAAATAGATGAGTCACAAAAACAGAATACCATGTTTGGAAATTGAGGAGATTTTTGATAATTAGAGTGCACACAAAAAGTTAAAAAAGAGAACATGGAAATAAAATGAAAGACAATGTTATGAAACCTTTAGTCTATAAAAATATTATATGAGGTGGATAATTACTTAGGAAAATGTATTTTAAAGCATTCTTTTTTAACCTAAGCCTATTTAAGATTAAATTCAAAATTCACACTTAATTGTTCAAATCCCATTTTTCTAACATTGTTATTGATATAATTGACATACCACAAAGTACACCCACAAAACGTTTAAAATTTAAGTTTCTAGTATAGTCAAAGGGAACAAATGATGCTGACAACCTTTCAATATATTTACTAGTCATTTCTATTTTCTTTTTTCATGTGTGAGAATAGACTTTAGGCCAATGATCCATGTTGAAAGAAATTTTGTGCATTCAACAAAGTTAGTGTCATTCATTTACACATGCATATCCGTTATACCCCACACTAGTTGTTGAGAGCAATGTTATTTAGTCACTGAATTATCAACGCATTTGTTAAAAATCAACTGACCATAAATGGAAGGGCAAAGTTCTACACTTTTGTTCTATTACACTGATCAAAATGTCTATACTCATGCCAGCATCTCACATGTTGATTACTGTATCTCTGAAGTAATTTTTGTAATAGAAAATAATGACTTTTCCACATCTGTGCCTCATATTTTTAAATAACATTTAGAATCAGCTTGCCAAATTCTCCCAAAATGCCAAATGAGATTTTGATCAAATTAAATTTTATTCAGTCTATCCATTGATTCCAGGAAGGTCAACACAGCAACAATATTGAGAGTTATGATGAATGAACATGAGATGTTTTACACTTTAATAAAATCTTCTTTGTTTCAGTGCTCTTTGTAGTGCAAAAAGTCTTGTACTTCTTCAGTTTTATTCTTAAGTATTTTATTCCTTCTGATGTTATTTCCCTTTCTAATTCAAATATATTTTATTTCACTTTCTTGATCAATTTTCCAGGTAAGAACTTCCAAAACATTGAATAGAAGTAATGAAAATGGTATCTTTGTCTTTTCCTAACATTTGGGGGAAATTTTGTTCTTTTACTAAGGAATATAATTTTAGCTCTGAGTTTTTCTTAAGTGTCCTTTACCAGGATGAGGGTATACTTTTATTTCTACTCTTTGAGCATTTTCATCATGAAAGAATTCTGAATTTTATCTAAACCTATTCATTGTTACTGTGTAATTTTACTTTTTATTTTGCTAATATGAAATATTATGTTAATTGATTATTAGATATTACAAAAATCTTGTATTTCTGTAATAAATCACATCTGATCATGCTGCATTATACTTCTCAAATCTTTTTTTTTTTTTTTTACTTCTCATATCTTGTTGAATTTGGTTTGCTGGTGTTTTGTTGAGGACTTTTATATTTACATACATACCTATTGTCTTTTTTGAAGCTAAACCTACCATACACACAAGAAAATTCTTTCAGTTTCATTCACACCATTCCACAGAATCAATGTAAACATTTTTAGCGATTTCACAAGGCAAAGATGACCTTCCTATCAAAATTAAAAAAAGAATATTAAGAGAAATGAAAGTAACAAGGCAATCTTGATTATGAATATACATATATATATATATATATATATATATTACTTTCAGAAAATACTTAAAATGTCAAGGATACAATAGAAGTCCACTTATCACACTAAAAACCAGAACGATAAATTAAAAAAGAAAATCAATGAATACCAATAATGAGATGAATCAAATGTTGGTATAGTCTGACAAGGATTTTACAGTAGCCATCATAAAAGTAATTACAAGTATATTGCATTAAGTGGAAGAAAGATAGAAGTCCATCAAAGATACAGAAAATTTTAAAAGACTGAAGAAAATTTATAATCTGTAAAATATAACTGAAATTTTAAAAGAATGGATAGATTTTATTTTTTATTTTAAAGAGAAAACAATAAAACAAAATTTCAAAGCAAGATAATAAGAGGGTAATAATGGTTAATACATTATGTATTTTTATCTCTAAATTAGTTACTCAGAGTACAAGATACTGACATTTAACTGTCCAAACAATATTAGCATAAACCTTTCTTTCCAGTGAACTAAGAGAAATTAGTAGTATAACTATCTTAACTATCACTTATGTGTACATATATATACATATTTGATAGACTTTAATAGGAGAATTAATCTGATAGAGAAAAAACTCAGTGAACTTGAAGATAAGTGATTCAGCATAACAGAAATTAGACTTTCAAAATGTATGCAATTACCAAAGTATTTAACTTTCATGTAAGTGGAGAACTAAAGTGAAAGAAGTGTGAAGCTCAAAAAGAAACTGAATAAGCAATGACTAAAAAATTTCTCAACTGATTACAGGCACGTGCCACCACGCTGAGCAAAAGGTGTAAAATTGTAGATTCAAAAGACTAAGTAAACCCAAAGGTCAAAGACAAATGTGATTTAATTCATCTAAGTTCAAACACAAGCAAAATTAAAATTCTATTTTCAGGCAAGTATATACAGGCAGTGAGACTGGTAGGAAAATAAAGGAATAAATAGCATGGCTTTGGAGTTGCAGTAATCCTTGAAGATAAAGACAGAGTATTCCGTTAAGTAACAACACTCAAATTGCTTCATCACTGGTGATGGTTTATTTCTTAAGATGGTTCACAGCCATATGGCTGCTCATTTTATTATCTTATAAAATTTGTAAACCCTTTGGGTTTACATATTCTTTTGAATATATGGTATATATAAATAATTTTTAAGAGAAGTGTGAAAATACATTACTATATGTATATTTATGACTTATTTTAACCACAAAACTGTTTCAAATTGTTGATCAGCTTTCATGAGCAAAGTCACATTCAGTAGCCATTCCATGTTCCTAACATTATGTAAATTATCTCATTTGTAACTCACACCATTTTTTTTTTTTTTTTTTTTGCAGCACTGGGGATTGAACTCACAACCTTACACTTGCCAGGGCAGGCGCTTAAGCCGCTGAGCCAAACTCCCCAGCCCTGGTTTTTTGAGGCAGGGTCACACTATGTAGTTCAGGCCGGCCTTGCGCTCGCGTTGTAGCCCAAGCTGGCCTCGAACTCACAACGCTCCGCCTACCTCAGCCTACCGAGTGCTGGGATTAAAGGCGTGCGCCACCACGCCCGGCTACTCACACCATTTTTTGAGGTAGGAAATATAAAATCCTTGTATTAATGAAAAAAATGAAGCAAAGAGAAGGGAAGTGATTTGTTCAGTCACTTGTAAGTTTTTTGTATTTAATTAAAGGTCTCTCTGACTTTAATGTCTAAAATATTAAACACCTTTAAAAAAATACATCAAATGATTCCATTTTGACATTTTGGGTTTATTCTTCGTTGCTTCATGGATCCCACATCTGGATAATCCTATTATCTGTCATGAAAAATTATTCAGAATTTTATCAATCACATTTTGACAGTTAACCAAGATAACATTGTGTAAATTGCAAATATTTGGCAATCAAAGTACTAAATAAAATGTTAGAACTTATAATAGAACTAAGAAATTACATTTTAAATTTCATCATAAAGCCATGGATCATTAAAAGCTAAGGTCATATTTTGAATTTTCAGTGAAACATTTAAAAGCATGATGATATTATTGAAAAAATACTTAGAGGGTCATTTGTTTTACCATTCATAGGATAACATGCACCAGACTTTTATTTTTTCCTAAGCATTTTATCTTCTTTTCTTATCCATTATCTGATACTTTTTTATTCGGTATCCTTGGGACAAAAATTCCCTTGCTATTAGTTGATGCTCTCTTTCCTCAGGGCCAGAGACAGCCTGCAAATCCCAGTGGAAGCCAGGTTTACTCATCTGTGTACAATGGCACAGCGCATCTTTGACCTAGGAAGCTAATTGATGCTGAGTGTTTACCTTTCAGTAAGTCTCCTGTGTTTGCTTGAGCCTCCTCCAAGTCCTTTGGCCACACTGCTCTCTGTGGTCCAGGACTCAGCCTCTAGTCCGGGCAGCTGGCTGTCACCCTACGGTCTAGGAGGAGTGCACTCCAAGCAAAATACAGATTCATCTCCAAAGGCTAGGGATGTAGTTGAGAGATAGAACATATGCCATGCATGTGAAAGTCCCTGGTTTCAGTCCCTAGGACTGCCAAAAGCAAAAACAAAGAACAAAACAAAGAAAATCCATCTCCAGGAGGAATTCACTTTAAACAGGAATTCTAAACTTTAATGTGTCCAAGTATTGTTTTGCCAGATTCGTTTTATTTTTCCAGTCAAACTATTCCCAAGTTATACTAATTGCTTTATAAATTTCTATGTAAAATACCAAATATCTGTAAGCGAAGATGCTAAAGACCTAGCGACATGTCCTGAATGTGCAGATTACTGTGGAGCCAAGCTAGTCATTTTACTTTCCTTAACAAGCAGTCCAAGGCCTTGATGATTGGCCTGATTTTAACAATTACAACTGATTCTGAAAAGAGCTAAAATTTTCCAGTCATTCTGCATGCAATCTAGTCCCAACCTTTCACAAAGAATCAACTGTTTCTCCAGGAACAATATTTATGATGTTCAGATAGTGACACTAGTGCTATACAGAACACCACAGAGCAAAACACTGTGCAAATTTGAGCTAGATGGCTGAGAAGAAAAGAGCAAGGACATGATCATTACCCTTTACACTGGAGTCATTATGTCTTCTCTTTATGTGTGTGTGTTTGTGCACAGGCATACTGGTTCATACACACCTACCTACATACATACACACACATACACATACATATACATACACCTACAAACCTACATACTGGTTCATACACACCTAAATTATCTGCAGATGTATCAACTTTATATTTTCTGTTTTTTGAAATTTTAAGTTTGCCTTGAATGTATATACTTACTTTTGTTTCTGAGTTTTAGAAGTTTCAAATTTCATAAGGCCTGTGTCTTGGTCACTTCTCACGTTGCTGTGACAAAATACTTGACACCGAAAGTTAAAGGAGGGAGGGTTCATTGTATCCCACAGTTTGTAGGGGTTTCAGTTCATAGTCGCCTGGCTCGAAGGCAGGGTGGCATGGCAGAGGAACATTGCAGAGAACTAGTCCTTGGTAAAGTAGGCAGGAGATGGTGAAGCAGTGACAGAGGTCTGCCTCTCTCCTTTATCCCTTCCAGGGCACCCAGGCTTCCAGTGAGGCCACCCACACCAGGGTGAGACTTCTCATTATCCACATCCAGAACTGTACCAAAACTATCAGTGGACACATTCAGTAACCATGCACCCTGATCCCAGCATCACACATCCTAGATCCAGCCACCTGTGAAAGCCCCACTTATGACTGCATGAGGCTTTAGGGGGCCATCTAGATACTCGCCATAATAGCCTACTTTCATGATAGAACTTTAAACCGTACAAGTTAACTAAATAAAACAACATATATTATTCAACTTCCATTAAATTTACTGATTAATTTCATTAAAACAATGGGCTAATAGGTGTAAAGATCAAGTAAGTAATGAAGTTAGATTTGATGGGAGTTTAAGTCTAACTGATCTGTCAATTCTTATGCAGTAAACATTTGAACCAAACTTATCTTTAAAAGTAATAATTCACAGATAGAATGAAACACAGGGTCCAGCAGTGCACTGAATTTAGCTTGCACTCACATATTGATTGCAAGACTAGGATTTATATATGTGTACATTGCTCAACTTTTCTTAGAAACAGTCTTTTACTATACTTTTAATATATATTTGGCCTATTTGTTTCGAACACAACTCTGTTTACTAAAAAAAAATCAAAGAATGAACCGGAACTGAAAGACAACAAAGAGTATAATCAAATTCATTTTCTTCCCGCTTCGTCTACTATGAATGAGAAGGAAAAAGCAAGAAAAGTAATTTGCAATAATCTGAGTATTTATGATATGAAAGCCATTTTCTCAGGCTCCAACAAAGAAGATAATCAAATTTGGAACATTATAAATCCTGTTCTTATGGTCAGATATGCCTACCTTTTTTTTTTTTTTTTTTTTTTTTTTGTCCTAGTAAAGCCGGAGTTTGGCCACACAAGAATGAGTGACGCTACTGCCCAGCGACTTCCTTTTCATTGTCAAATAGCTAATTCTGTCTCTGAGGTTTTATGGCCCAAAAGACACTGAGGGTGCAACATAGTATCACTAGGTCTTAATGATGTCATGTCTGTAGGGTCCATCAGTCCCTGACAGAAGATTACAGGAATGTTCAACTGTAACAAAAGATTCATTCATTTTTCCTTGTAGTTCTATTCATTTTGGTTTCAAGTATCTTGACATTTTGTGGTTGGGGTCATGCATACGTGTTAGGGATTGCTGAGTCTTCTTGGAGAATTGAGCTCTTTGTCATTCAGTAATTCTTTTCTTTATCTATGATGATTTTCCATGCTCTGAGCTTGACTTTGTCAGAAATACAGCTATTCCAGCTTTCTTTTCATTAAGGAATAACATGGTGCCAATGGTTTGCATTTTCCACCTTCTCTGATTTTAACTGAGCAGGTATATGATTCCATTTTCTCTCTTCTTAGCATAATCATATTTCTTTTTGAATTGTTTTTAGTGCATGGCCTTGGTTTTGCAACATGAATTTATAACTAATCTAAATTTGCTTTATTATGCCACTTCCTGGTGGGGCGCAGGCACATTATTTTAACTCCTCCATCCCATCCCTCATAACAGACTCTAATTCACTTCATTTGTACGTATGCTATAACTATACAGTACATGGTCATTATTATTATTTTAAACAGATGTTTGTTAGATCAGATAAGAAACATAGTAAGTTTATTTTACTTTCCTTTTTCCATTTTCTGACTCTTTCTCTGTTGTGTAAGTTCTAGTTTCTAATTTATGTCATTTTTTTTCACCCAGCATTTATTTCATCATTTCTTTCAGGGAAGGAATATTACAGCAAAATTGATTAGTTTTTTTAAATAAGAAACTTTCCATTTCTCTTCACTTCAAGGATAATTTCAATGAATACAAAATTCTGGGTTGAGAGATTCTTCTTTCATCACTTTAAATATTTTTTTCAACTTCCTTCTGCTTTCCTGGCTTCTATCAAGAAGTTTGATGTAATTTTTGTCCTTATTCCTCTGTGCATAAGTTGTTTGACATCTGGGTTCATTCAAAAATTATTTTTCATTTTTGCTTTGCTTTCTATCATTAATTTTGGAAAATTCTCAGTTATTAGTTTAAATATTACTCGTATTTCTTTCTTACTAGTCCTAATATTCCTGTTCAGCATATGCTGCATCTTGGTAACTGTTCCATGCTTATTGAGTATGTTGAGACTGTTTTCCATTCTTTCCTCTCTTTGCATTACCGTTTTGGAAGGTTTTACTGGCAGGGGTTCAAATTTCATTCCTTGACTATGTCCAGCCTACTGAGCAAGTCATCACAGGCATTCTTTTTTTTTTTTTTTTTTTTCCCGGCACTGGGGATTGAACTCACAACCTTGCGCCTGCCAGGGCAGGCGCGTAAGCCGCTGAGCCAAACTCCCCAGCCCTGGTTTTTTGAGGCAGGGTCGCACTATGTAGCTCAGGCCGGCCTTGCACTCGCGTTGTAGCCCAAGCTGGCCTCGAACTCACAACGCTCCTCCTACCTCAGCCTCCCAAGTGCTGGGATTAAATGCGTGCGCCACCACGCTCGGCATCACAGGCATTCTTTATTGCTGTTGGTGTTCTTAAATTTAACCTCTTCTTTTGGATTCCCTATTAAAGATTTCACCTGTCTTCTTATATTATCTACCATGTATTTCACTTTTCCATTAATGAGCTTAGGATATTAATCATAGCTTATTTTAAATTCTCAATTTGATAATTCTAACATATCCATTAGAATCTGATTCTGAAACTTTATTTGTTGCTTTATATTGTCTTTTTCTTGTGTTTTATAATGCTCAAATACTAAATATCAAAGATGAGTTTGATCAAATGGAATGAGAGCAAATAAAAAAAGCTTATGTTGCCTTAAATAAACTTTGAACACCAAAGGAAATGATGTTCTAACTGTATAACAGTACAGTAGATGTATCTGAAAAGCTATAAATTCATGAAAAATGAAAGAGAGATGAAAGAAATTGAATGGAGTGAGGGGCTAAGGGAATGGGAAAGAGAATGAAACAACTTAATTGCAAATTATTAATGACACCAGCTCATTGATCTGAACAGTTATAGAGTAGATGTAATCATCAATGTTCTTGTTCCAAGATTTACAATATTTTAGATTAACAAAACAGCTCCAGTAAACAAAGTAAATTCTTCTATGCAGAATATTTAAGGTAATAAACCAAGACTAGAAAATAAAATGAAGAAAGCACCACTTTGCTACTTCTGATGAAACAACTACTTTGGGGATCCAAGCAATGGAAATGAAAACATAACAAACCACTGGGACAAGCTGTTAGGAAACAACCACATAAACCATCATAAGCACACAACCATGTAAGACAGTACTCTAAATAGTTTTAAGTACACAGATAAAATTACCTCAACCTGGTATAAATTCCAGGTTCTAGATTCTTATGTCTTTTCCCAGTTAAATTGTGTAACCCAGGTACTGGAAGGGCTTTGGAGACAACTCCTTGCTTTGGTGCCAGTACAGGTCGCACTTTGAAAAGAATGGCTGCATTGAACTCCATGTGCTCTTGACCTCCCTCATCGGTGGACTCAAAAATACATTTTTATTCAATATTTCTAAAATACTACATACGTATATATGAATGGAGCTGGTAGGGTTTGGGTTTTATGCAGATACAACAACTTTGCCTTGAAATGATAAAGATATTTTCAAAAAACTCAATAATTATGTTTAATAATAGTTTTTATAAAATGTAAGTGGGCAGATCCTCCTTGATGTGCATTTAAAAAATATTAATGTACCAAATATTTACTGAACACTCAGTAGCCTTTTCTACTGATGACAGTAATGGGTAAAACTTGCATATAAACAGCACATCAACACTCCCATATCAGAAAAATATTGTCATACTGGTCAAATAAATGAGTATTACCATTTAAGTGGTAATGCACTTACCCTACCAGAATAAAGTTTTGTCTAATCATTTAGATGTCTATATTATCCAAAATCGTAACTTATGTCTATATTTCTACCCTGGGCCCTATTACCTATGCCAGAAGCCTTTTATCAAGAGCACATCAAATTCTTGATCCTAATTTTCCCTTGGTAGGATTAGAGATTTCAGAGAAGAAAGAGAATGTAGCATAGCAGGCAAGCTTAATGTTCCATTATTCATTTCTCCTAATTTTGTTACATTGTTGCCCAAGAGAACTAACTTTAAATATAAATGCTGTGCATAGTAGTAGGCATGCTTTAGCTAGTGAGAAAGGAAGATAATAGAATTAGTTTTAAAAAGAATTATCCTTTTAGATTATCCTTCCAATTCTCACAAATTTTATCAAAAAGTAGGCCACTTCATTTTTAATTATTATCAGCCTGTAATGTAGCCAAATTACATTTCTGATGAACATTCAGAAAAACAATAAGAAACAGGTAAATATTCAAGACTAAAACTAGGCTACTCTTCATCACTTTCTACTGCAATACAGTGACAGACTTGTTATCTAGTGGATGCTACTATTAAAACTGTTGCTCTATTACTCATTATATGGAACCATCAACCTCATTCTAATCTAGATAGAGCAAGCTTTTGCAAATTCTGTTAAAGTAAATATTGCAATTCACTGCAACTAGTTAAATATGTAAATAGTTGTAAAGTAGCTTACCTAAACAATTATTAAGAAAATATAATTTAATATCAAGGAATTGAATTTCTTCCCCAAAACACCACAATATTTTCCTTTACAATATAAAATATGTATATTCAGTTGATTGAGTTGTTCATTAGAACTTTCAATATACAATAAAATAATTAGTAAGGCTACCGATATTTCACTGTAACACATTTATTCACTATTAGCATGCAACGGTTTAATAGTTTTCCATGAGCTGAGTATCAAATACCTATTTTTAAATGATGTAATCACAGTTTGATGAAAGAGTCTAATGACACTAATCAATTTTCTTTGTTCTAGTTGAATTATTTTGAGAGCTACTATAAATACACATATAATGACAATTTAGGTAAAATAAGTTTGTAACATGAAAGCTTATAAAAATTTCAAAAAAGAAATGTCATTATGATATAAACCTAAAGTTCTGGACATCACTGCATTTTCAGCGCTTCTAGTAATATTTTGAATTGACTTTATAATGATTTGAAGTTGAAAATATTTTTCTTCAATTTTTTATAAAATATTTACCATATCACTTGAAATTTGATATTCTGTGCTTCAAACTTACCATATACCATCAATCAATACAAGTTACTCAATTTACCTGAGAGAGAAATAGAGATGTCTTATTGACTGACATGTATAGATTTGTCAAATCTTCTTGCTTTTGTTTATGTAGGGATTCAAAAAATTAAAATTTGAGTTAACCCATTTGAACTCACAGCAATTCTCCTACCTCAGCCTCCCAAGTGCTGGGATTACAGGCGCGAGCCAGCACACCCTGGACAGAACTTACTTTTTAAAACAATACAAAATAATGAATTTGTTTATTATCTCACAGTGAATGAACTCAACATATTAATTTTACCTTTGGAAGATAGAAGTTATATTTTCCTAATTTAAAATACTATTAGAAGAGAAGTTCAGTTTACTCAAAGATCTTCAAAAACTAAGAGTTTTGTATTCAATTTCCGAACTGTCTTATGGTAGGAATATTTTATACATATAATCTTATTTATTCTTTACAGTCAGCCTAAGAAATAGTCTTATTTTTATTCTATCAACAACTGAGATGAAGAGAACTTTAAGGTGTCAAAACTACACACAAAAATTTAACTCAATATAGGACAAAGCCATTTAGACATTACGTTTACTAACTACAACCTAGTAGAGATTTTTTTACTAGTGAACTATTTACCAGTGGGTCAAATAGTCTGGTTTTAGGATCACTAAACTCCTGTATTAGAATCAAGAACCTAATAATTTGCATCAATTGGCATTTGTTACAGGAGCAATTTGCCATAATCCAGGTTGTTCTTTCTGGGTGTACAATATATTAGCCAGTATTTCACATTTAAACAATATTGTCGTAGTTTGGACCTTATTTAAGAGTACTTTCTTAAAAAGCTGCTTCTGAAAAGGAATTACTAAGAAAGGCATGTTTTTCTATGATAACAATATACATTTTCCACTTGAGGCAAGTAATAACTTTAAAAGTATAAATGACGAATATATGAAAAAGCAATTTCAACTGGTTAGATTTAGGAGAGAAAAAATACATTGTATGAATACATTTCTTAAGACTGGCATATTTTCATTTGATTTGGAATTAAGTAAATTTCCATTCACTTTTAGCCTTTTTCTTTTCTTTAATATGCTAGTATCAAATAATCACATTGAAGTATATCCCTCTTTTTACTATGCTTCATGTGCAGGAACACACTCTGTGTACATGTTGTAAAGGAAACATTTTCTTCCAGTAAGATTTTTTTCCACTGAGCTTTAATCTGCCTGCTTTTTCCGATTCTCTGATATCACCTCCCATCTTCATTTATGAAGCCCTTTTCTACTAAACATGGACAAGTACTTTAGGAAGTTTTAGGAGGAGCTAATCACATTACAAGAGGAGAGACACTGAATGTTTATCTGAGTGTTAATAATGCTACCAAACTCTTAAAACTTTTCCAAATAAAGAGCTTTAAAATGTGCTTATTGTTACTGTTTTTTAGGATATTTCATCATATAACTCCAATACTTTATCCTTTGTGTCTCAGTAAATCTACTGAGCTTTGTATGTCTTCCTTCAATGCCCTATAAAATGAAAAACATACATTGTTTTAAGTGAATTATTAGAAATAATTTAAAGCTACAGAAAAGTTGAAAAATACTACAAAGAGTCCTTTGTCAACCTTATCTAGATTTCCCTACTGTAAATATATCATTTCACTTCATTTTTTCACTCACTTCCTTTTCTTATTCTCTGTGATTATTGTCTATCTTTTCATAAACTAAATGACAGCATGCTAGAGATACAATGTGTTAGCACTCCACCGCCAAAATACTCCAATGCATACTTTCCAGAAACAAAGATTTTCTTCTTAACCCTCATATAGCCTTCAGGTAAGAAAACCAACACCAATCCATTACCATCTAATCCTTAGACTCCATTCCAAGTTTAACAACTTGCACGAAAATGTGCTTGTTTCCTTTTTGTTCTGGGATTCAATCCAAGAAAACACATATCATGTTGACTTTGTTTCCTCTGATTTAGCATTTTTTTTTTTTTTTTTTTTTTTTTTTTGCGGCACCGGGGATTGAACTCACAACCTTGCGCCTGCCAGGGCAGTCGCTTAAGGCACTGAGCCAAACTCCCGGCCCTGGTTTTTTGAGGCAGGGTCGCATTATGTAGCTCAGGCCGGCCTTGCACTCGCGTTGTAGCCCAAGCCGGCCTCGAACTCACAACGCTCCGCCTACCTCAGCCTCCCGAGTGCTGGGATTAAAGGCGTGCGCCACCACGCCCGGCTGATTTAGCATTTTGTTCTCACAGTCTTTATCTTTCTTGCCCTTGACAGTTTTAAAGAGCACAGGTCATACATTTTATAGGGGGACTTTTGTTCCATACCTTTCTGATCATTCAGTAAATGTAACCATTCTCAGCAGGAGAAATGTGCTCTCCAGATGTCATTTGGCTCCTGAGTGTGAGCATCAGGGGAGGTGCTACTGATATTCAGTGAGAAGGGGACAAGAATACTAGCAGGCATCCATGAGGCACAGCACAGCACCCAGCCCACAAAGAATTATCCAGTGCAAACATCCAGTAGCACTGAGGTTGAGAACCTGTGTTTAGTATAATGTCCCCATACAGACTTCCAAGGACAAGAAGAGAAAAAGATGACAGTGCACTCCTACCATGAACATAGATCCAACATTTAAAACAAAATGGTAGTGAGTCAAATCCAAGGCAAAGTAAATTCACATGTCATTTCCAAGTTAAGTTTCTACTACGAGAGCAAGGAAATTTTAGGATATATGTAACTTCACATTTATGAGGTATCAAAAAATAGGATTTTATTAACAGATTAAGATCTACTTCTATAAAGTAGTAATGAATTTTAACACAGTTTGGTAGGAATTATCCAGAACTGGTCCATGCAGAGAGAAAAAAGCCAATAAATAAAATATGGTAAGAAATACAAAGACTGGAGTGATCTTTTCACATATTGCATCAAAGCTTCAGAAGGAAAAGGAAGTTTATGTTTGAAAATTTAGTGGCTGAATGTTTTCCAGAAATGAGGAAATGCATTTAGATTTAAAAAGCCCAAACAAATTTGAAGAAGGAAAAGTGGAAATTCACAACTAAGACGAGTAGAACATCAAATAAAAGATCTCTGATAGCTTCCTAGGAAGAAAAAGAGGAACAACAATAAGACTAACTGCTGACTTCTTCACAATAATGAAGAAAAAGAGGAACAACAATAAGACTAACTGCTGACTTCTTCACAATAATGAAGGAAGCCAGATGCTTTTGGGATTAAAAGGAAAATGTGTTCAACCAAGAATTCAATAGCTCCAGGGAAAATATCTTTTAAGCTCAAGGGAAAAATAGGGACATTTTCTGTCACACAAAACACTAGATTGCCACTTCATCTGAAATAGTAAATAAACTTATGATACTATCATTAATAATCAGGAAAATATAAATAAAGAACAAGACAATATACCATTACATCCATGTCAATTTAAGAAAAATCAAAAATAGGGCCAGGGATTTACTTCAGCAGCTCAAGCGCCTGCATGGGAAGTGTGAGGTCATGAGTTCGTATCACAAAAAAGAGAAAAAGAAAAAAAATGAAAAAAAAAAAAAAAAAAAAAAAAAAAAAAAAAAAAAAAAAAAAAAAAAAAAAAAAAAAAAAAAAAAAAAAAAAAAAAAAAAAAAAAAAGAAAAAGAAAAAATATATATGAGCATGCATCAGTAAAAGTAGAAAGAAAAGAAAAATCAGAACACATTTGTGCAATCTGGTGAAATATTAAGTGCATAAAATATTTTAGAAAACAGCATTATTTTACATGAAGGTGTACATAAAACATGGCCCAGCAATTAAATTTTATGTATGAAAATGAAAAATAGCTTTCTTCTGAATACAAGTGAGAAGGAATAAATATTCATAAATGTGCTGGTGATGAGGCAACCTAGAAATACTATTGAATGAGAATGGTAGAATGAACAAATAGAATTGGGGATATACTTTACCAAAACAACTAACTGGTTAAAATGAGCAAATTACTGCTACAGATAGGATGGAATCCCAGTGGTCCTATCTGTAAAACAAATCTCTATAGATTCTTTATTTCTAGAATCTCTTTCTTTCTTGTGGAGAAAATAAATTCAGGTGGCAGAAAAATATGTGCATATGATTCTATTTAAGTACACTTCAGAATTGTTCAAAATTGCCCCATGTGTTACCATGGAGTACAAACATGTGGGAAAACTATAAAGAAATGCAAAACTATAACAAAGAGAAAATTTAGGATAGTAGCCCTGAGCAGGATGAGGATGAGGGTTGAGTCAGGAAGAGCACAACTGACAACTTCAAAATAAATGTAATACTCATTAGACTATGTTTTTTGTGAGCATTCACAGTGCAGTACTCTAGTACTTTACACTATACATACAATAGCATAAATATGACCTGTGTCCAATTAGTATCTTCTTTTATGCTTCTCTTCCCTACTTTGTGTTTGGTGACTTTATTGAGTATAACAGTTAGTGTACTATTTAATCTCTGTCTACCATGAACCATTTTCAATCTATTTGATTTTTCGGATTCCAAGAGGTGTGTCCTGAATTAAATCAGTATGACTATTATCACTGCATGATAATTCCTCATATTGTGAATCTTTGTTTTATGTGTATTGATGTTGTGTTGTATTTTAAATAATAATTAACGATGGGTAAATTGGTGACTGGTGATTATAATAATTACTAGTGTGAATGTAACTCTTTGTCTTATTTTTATTTTCATCGTAATTTGTACTTTTTCCAATATTAACATTTTTATCTAACAGTCTTCTTATATATTAGATAATGTATATTGTTTATTATAAACTACACATAGCTAGATTTACTTTTTCTTACTATGAGACTCTATCTTTTCATGGGAAAATGCATTATTATGTGTATTTTCATTCTGGATATGTTTAATTTCTGTATCTATAATTTGGCTGCAATATATTTTCAGATGATTA
Organism: Dasyprocta punctata; assembly: GCA_004363535.1. Lineage (NCBI taxonomy): Eukaryota > Metazoa > Chordata > Mammalia > Rodentia > Dasyproctidae > Dasyprocta > Dasyprocta punctata. Next base: position 24,888 of record RJWM01002752.1, read on the forward strand.
TTTTGAAATCCTTTTCAAATTCCTTCCTAAGAACATGTTGTCAAACTAGGATGTTCCTCATTATACATTAATTATTATTATGAAGCATCAAGAAGGAAAACAGAGATTTTTCTCATCATGAAATAGAATGACATTTTTAATTAACAGCAGAGCCTAAGTGTCAATAATCCCCCAGAGGCCCCTTCAGTTAGGATGATTGCTACCAAGAGGGTAACTGCTATTGCTTAGGTCAATTCTAGAACTCAGGCATCTCAAAGCAGAGTGGCTCTTTACAAGATCTTCTTCTGTTTTTTCTTTACCAATGCAAACTTCCAAAGATATGTAATTGAATATAGTCTTCACAGCACCTCTGAAGCAGTGAAGTCCCTAACATCTGAATTACAATAATGCATACATTTTAAGGAAATTGTTGCCCCTTTGAGCTTTCTCATAGTTTAATGGGGAATCTATACTCTGAGTCTCAATGACACATCTTTCATTGTTCTCTGCAGATGTATTGTAACTGGCATTATGAATTATATATTTCATCCTGTGACCCAATAATATTAATTAGCATTTTATTTTAATGCATACATCAAGAAAATACTGGTGTTTTGCAAAGCTATTATGCCTGATAATCAAACATTTGTCCTTCAGAAATGAAAATGAAATCTAATTTAACACTGCAAGACTTTATCCTTATAATTCTATGAATGTATTGCAATGCACGTAGTTTATTATTGTTACGTTCCATGGACTATTTGTGCTAAGAATTTATGTTTTCTAACAGTAAACTTAGTGTCAGAAGTTCTGGCATTTATTCCCCCATGTCTATGAGCTAACAAAGTGGCCTTAAGAAATCATGACAGTTGACAACACCCACTCACATATCTAAAATATATTGATTCTTCAAGTGGTACTAAGGTTTACCAGGCTCAATGTGCTTTCCCTCTCCAATACTTTCATAGAAGCTCTTTCTCCACATTTACTGCTTAGTAGGCTGGATGACACTCATTGATCTCCTGAGCCTCTACTTATGTGTTTAACTCCCCTCTGAAGTCTGTCCTTGCTGATATAGGAAGTACTTGGTTGACAGCTTATTGCTTCTGAAAACTGGAAGCTTCTTCCCAGCAGGTCATGAGATTCTCACGTTGACATCACTAAAGCCTAGCTGATGCTTAAATAGAGTAGATACTAAAAAGCATTTTTTAAGTTATAAATCAATGAATAAGTGAAAAGACACCGATCCACAAACACTATGCATTTGGAGAATGTGACTAGAAAATGAGTTAGATATAATCCATTTTCCCACATTCAGAAAAGGTCAGCCAGTGAACAATCAAGGTTCATTTTACGTTTATTGAACAGTGAAAGAACACACAATCACATCTTCAAATACTAATGTTTTGGGTATGCTATGTTCCCCCAAGTCCGCATATACTTTTGATGGGGCTAAGTCCGGCACTTGCTTGTGTTCGGTTTGTTGTCTGCCGCCAGGATTGGCAATGTGAGTGCTGTACCCGACCAGGGGTGGAGCCAAAATACAGTGTAAATGAGGTAGGTCTTCCTCTTGCCCACTTCCGCCTTCTTCTCTCTCTCACCAGTGTGCGTTGTGGCTTGCAGCCACCATGAACAGCAGCCCCTCCACACCATGGTGCCTTGGAGCCAACTAAGTAGGACTGAAACTCCCGAGAAACTGTAAGAATAAACCTTTCATTCCCTAATTTTGGGCATCAGGTATTTTGTCTTGGCAACAAGTAAAAAATAACTAAGACAACTACCTTTATAATCATTGCCTGAGCATTAAGTCAGTGCTACAGAGAGAGGAAGCATTCAATTTTAAACTACATGGTATAGGATCCTGCACATAGAAAGCTGGAGATAAGATTGCACTAGGATCTAGGAATTCAGAGCCCCTCTTTCTCTTGTGTTCTAGCAAGTATAAAGAGTGGTCATTTTTTTCCCAATTTAAGGTAAAATGTGAAGAAAAAACTACTTTCTTTAATGCTAGGAGATTAAGATGAAGGTTCATTTTGGACAGCAAAATGACATAAAGCTTTCACTATAAAAATAATGACTTTTTAATAAAGAAGTTATTATTTTGTGCTAAAAAAATTCTGAGAAACACCACACAGTTAAATAGAGACCCTGATTGGCTCATTTCAGTGTGCTTTCAAAGCCAAACACTAATGGTCATCTTCTGTGTCTTCGGAACTCTTCAGAGAGACAAATGTCCAATGTGTTATTCAACAATACCATGATACGATGGATTTGCTAGATGTAATGTTTAGATCTACAACAAAAAATTAATGCCTCAAAACAAACTACTTTATCCAGATAAAATCTTTCTTAGTTTTGTTATTCTTATTGATGCTATCTTTCTTAATGAGCTATATCACAACTGAATCACATAATGGATAATTAAAATAATTTACAAGCATCTCATTTGGTGATAATTTTCAGTTCAGGTATGATGAACAATTTTAATTAGTCAAGATAGATTCAACTTATGTGATATTTATAAGACATGTTAAAAGATAAAAGTGGTATGTTGAGAGTACTTTTTCAGATCACTAAATAATATTTGCATAGGAAATACCTCATTACACAGATGTATATCAATGAAGACAATGACTATAATTTTCAACTTTCCTGGCACAATACCAGACACCCCCAATTTAAAGGAAGACAGGTTTAACTTGGCTTATGGTTTCAGTGGATTTAATCTGTGGTCAGCTGTCTCCAAGGCAAAATTATTGTGGTAGAAGGATGAGACAGAACAAAGTTGCTTAGTTCACAGAGATTGAGAAGTAGAAGAGAGAAACAGTACCAGAAAGCACCCTATCTAGCACCCAAAGTCAAGCCTCCTTGATCTACCCAGGCACACCCTGCAATGTGTTCCGCTAATCCTATGGTGGGTCCCAAGCGAACCAAGTTGATACAATGAATATAACCATTACAATGATAAACTGAGAAAGCATAGTATGCAAAGAAAGTGTGATTTTCAGTGTTGACAGATACAACATAGGTGACCATATATGTGTGAATAGCATTGTAAAATATAAGTTTTATTTAGAGGTATATAAATGTTATCATTAGTAATCACAATCTAACAGTGCTAAGAGATGAAATTATAGAGACTAACAGTAATGACAGAAATAATCATTGTCATGTTGATATCAATGATAATACCAAGTTAAATTTACTTCTGGAATTTGTGTTTAACACATTGCTCACCTTTTTGTCAATAAGAATCCCAATTAACTCATGCTAATAATTGAATATTGAAATAATCAAAAGGTTTCTAATTACAACCTAAGAACTCAAATCTTACATTGAGTGGCATATTGAAAGAAAACATTAATGACTGTTTTTATTTTGAAAGGATAAAATTGCTGTTACACAGGAGTCTTTATTCTGAATTTTATATTTGCTGTTTAAAGAATTTTTTCTTCAAATTCTAGCAAGGCATTCGAGTAGCTAGCTAAAAATACAAGTTAATGAATAAACACCAACTGGCTTTCTGTTGTCCTGACTATATTGGGATTATGGATTTCTTTATGTCTTTTACTTAATTTTTAGAAGACATCTTTTTTCCTACCACAGCCATGTATGTCTTCTCATATGAAGAAGACCTTTTAAAATTGCTTTCAGAAAGCTTAATATGCTTTTGGAGCACCCTTCTTATATTGTGTGTGAGGAGGGGTGGAAAATGCTGCTTTCTAGTCACTTCATTACACAACAGGCAGAAGATACTACAGTTCTGTTCAACAGTCTTTTGTCTGCACGCACTTATATTACATTTTAATTAAAAACACTTTATATACATTCCTACTCAGATATTAGACACCAAATAAGACCATATATTTGTCATTGCTTTTCTTCTTACCTTGGAGGTATTCGCCAGACCAAGGCAGCAGTTTTACTCCTACTTTCCTCAGAGTACAAAGAGGGGCAGCAAAAGTGGGGAGTCCAGTCTTTTTTCCAGTCAATAGTGCTATCTTCATAGTCCATGATGGAAGAAAGACTGGCAGGTTACTCTTTTGCAGCTCCAGGCTTTCAGAGGACAACCCTAAATCATGACTATGAGAAAAAGTCAAATGTTCTACTTAAGAATAAAAAAAAGGAAACAGTTTTGGTATAGAGAATAGGAAAGTATCTGGAATCACTGGGGGCAAGGGGAGAAACCTAGTACACCAGGTGTAAAATGTAAGAGGTACCAGTAGATCTTTCTTGCTAAATGCTAGCACCTTACCTGGAGAGACAGCTTTATTTCTGCAGGTACAGAACCAAGCAGAATATAGACAGATCAGCAGAAATCTGCCTCCATCCCTGGAGCGAGACAGATCACTTTACATAATGGTTTTTGTAACAGGATAAAATTCTCAACATTTATGTAAATTTTCAGATCAGTCTAGTAGAAACTTTTAAATCACCCATTCTGCAGTCCCATTGCACAGATTAAAATATATTTAAGGACTGGTGTGAGCATAAGAAATATGGCATTGGCTAATCAGACAATGGACACCTACCTATGAAACACTATCCCGATCCATTCATAAATATTATACATAGCTTTTGCAATTAGTCAAGATTCTTCTCCATGTTGGAGAATATTTTGAGTGAAAAATAAAAGCTCTAACAATAGAAAATCCTTTGGAGAAATTCAAGAAAAAATGGAGAAGTGTAAAATTGGGCAGTATTTACCAATACCTGCATAAACAGTGCCATGTAGGCATAGATTCTGCTCTTTGAGAGAAAACCTTAGAGAAATATCCTTTTGTACCAGAGGTCAGATACAGAACATCATGCCAGTAATGTGTGCAGTGACAACTTTAGACTCCTGGTTTGTGCTATTTTTTCTGATTAGTTGGCTACAAACCCTCCTCTCTTCCACTGTATTTTCTGCACCAATGCTTGTGGTTCCTATTTACAAAGATTATTTGTGGCAAGTGAATATGTAACAACATGATGCACCTGTAGCATCTTTGTTTACTGTGATTGCATTTGTTTGAGGGACAAAATAGATATGACCAACCTCCTGCTTCCAACCAACACAGAGTGCATATTCACATAAGCAATTTTAGTGAGTTTTTCCTAAGCCTCAGTATCAGTAAATAAAAATGTAATCAATGTTCATGCTATTTATTACTTACTAATACAAGCACAAGTCAAATAAAATGTCTTAGCATTTCTCACATTGGGATATTTTAAAATTGTCATTTACTTAATCATGGGATTGAGACCTAAGCATCATCTATCTCTGATATTCTTTTCTCAAGAGGATTTTGTTTCCCTCCCCTCTTCTTGGGTAATAACATCTGATTCTATTTCATAATGAGATTGAAAGGAAGCAACTATATAAGCTAAGAGAGAATAATTGCATTATTTTTTAGGTCCATTGAAATGGCAAGGAAGGGACATTATAAATTTTTTTATTAGGATACATTGAGTTTCTATAGGCTTAAGTTTGTGAAATGCTACACCATATTACCATTTTCAGAATTCCACCGAGGGCTACCAGAGTAATAGTAATCACAATAATTACAGGCACAGATAGCGACTATCTTCTAATCAGTCAGCTGTCTCTAAGCAACCAGACTTAACAAGGCAAGCAGTTGCCACCTCATATATTCATGTAAAAGTGAATTTCTCAGAATTTAGTCATAATGAAACTAATGCCATAAACCCTCTGACCTTTCAGGAATTTATTATTTATCTCCAATATCTGAAATTTAAACTAGATCTTTTAATTCATCATGGTGACTGCTTATTTCCTTTGCACCAAATGCTTAATGATCAATTCAAATGCAATTTTCACTAAAGTCATAAGTGAATTTATTAAATTCATAAGAATTATTCTCACCAACTTTAAAATTGCCACTGAGAGTTAAAAGTGTACATAGTCATATGTCATAGCAATGATATCATGGACACAAATTGTGGTTTATGATTTCAAGCCATGGGGATTGCTGCAGACAATATCTCTAAATAACTCCAAAGGCAGTTTTGACTAGATTAATAGGACAACTAACAAAACATTTTAAAATAATATCACTTTAGATGGTCTGTGAGAAGTTGGCAGCACATTCCTGTTCAATAACTTTCTGGTTTTAAGAACCAAAGATCAGAGTGCTTAACCCTAGAAACTACAAGTGTATTTTTAATATCTACAGAACTTGCTGTATTTTTACAGTGTTTTCTTTTCCTAGTTTCTTAGGTGCAGAAAATCACTTGTTAATCAGGTCTAAAATTTAAGCAGGATAAAAATTTAATAAGAAATTTCAGGCAAGAGAAGCAAGATACTAAAAGATCAATAAACTTATCCATGGTCACCATGGCAGACGTAGGACAAGTATTCATGGTCCCTGAATCCAAGGCCATTCTTCTTCTGGAAATATAGCATTATTTTATTTTTTATATGATCAGAGGTCAAGATGGAAGAACAAAGATATTTGAGACTATGCTCTCTGAATTCACTTGACAGCATTCCTCTCAGTCTTAATTTTTATGCCTAATTTCACATGGTCCCAGGAACTGTGTATCCAGTTGAAAGATTCGTGTTTCTACCAGTACTATGCCTGTAAGAGCCTTTCCTTTTGGCTACAGGAAGTCTATTAGGTGTTGTATTAGACTATGTCTATGAAATCTTCCTTTGTTTAGTTAGTTTAGTTAATTTAGACAAGATTTCAGGGACCTGGTTTCTTATTACAAGGCTCACTCACTGGGAAGCTGTGTCTGTCTGATTGTGCTGCAAGGTTCATGGTCCATTTAAGTAATAGTGTCATTTGGTCAAAAGGAAAGCACCCCCTTGGACCACTCATCTTTCTGCCAATACAACTGTGTGTACACCAGGGAAAGAAAACTGTGGGATTTATGCTCTCTTCTGCTGTCCCTTTTTTCCTGTTTGAAGCATCTCAAATCTGTCTGCAGTGCTCATAAAATGCAACCAAGTCCCACAGATGTCTACATAATTAAATTCTGTTTGGATTGGGTATAACAGAAATGTACTGAAGGTCAACTCTATGTTAGTAAATCTACAATGAGTCCCAGGTCAGACACAACTATGAGAGACTCATAGTTTATCCAGTGCTTTCTCCTTTTGAAACTTGTGCTCAGTTTAAACCAGGATTCCTTGGCAGCTGATGCTCTTGGGTCTCTGCTAGTCTACAATGGCACATGAAAGACTCTCAAAGGAATTTATTTATGTCTGTGAGCTTGACTGATTCTCACTGAAGTGTTAATGATATCCTATATGAAAAAAATAGAATTTTGCTACAAGTTTTCAAGCTAAATCACAAGATATAATTTCCAATGACAGAATTGTTAATAATTTGCGCTACAAACATCACATATGCTGGTGCACATCTAGACCTTCATCCCTCCGATAATATCATGGAGGTATCCCCTTGAAATCCCTTAGATAAGAATAAAATTAAAACTTTACATTAATATAAAAGAAAAAGTTTTGTGGCATGGGAATAGGAGCACATATGTTTTAGTTTAGTATTGAATCAGGAAATTATATAGAAACTACGTAATATTTTTCCTGATGAAACTTTAAAGTTGTATACCTCCTTCCTACTCTACTTTTTCTGATACAGATACTCTAGGCTTGAAGTTTTGGCAAATCTAAGCTCTTCCATTTTCCTGCCCAGCTTTATTTCTCAATCATAGGCATATTTTGTGGTTGAAGCAAGTTTTCCTTGAAAGGGATAATCAAAAGGCTCCAAAACATCACATGTCTACCAAGTCTTATCATATGTAAGTGTGTGTCAGGTTTGTGTCCCGCAGAAGTGCATACCATTGTGATATGAAAGCTGCTAGAAATTTCTTTTTACATATGCTGTCTTATATGACTTGATCTCAGGTGTTGAGTTTTGCCTTCAATCTCCTTCCATTGTGTCTTTTCCAGAGTAGTGAATCTAACAATTCAGTAACCACTATTAAGTAACTATCTGACATACTTACACAGGTAAAATATATACAAAATATGAACCCAATTTCTAATGGTTTATAATATTCAGTGTTCACCTCAAACATCCATAAAAATTATGACATACGAGTTGTGCATTCCAGTTGTCCTAGATCATGAACAAGAGGAGATTGGTACAGGAGATGTCTAAAGTTCACCATAAAGAGAAAACAAATGAGAAAAACAGAGAGGGAATATAGTTAAGTAAAGAATGGATATAAGGAAATGTATTAAAACTGCAATGGCCCCTAAATCTGGAATCCATTAAAATTACCCTGAGAGCTTTATAAAATTTATTTTTCTTGGCTCTCCTAAAAAAATAAGTGAATGCAAAGTTTAAGAACACAAAGTCCAGAAATTCATACTTAGTAGTTATTTTTGAAGAAACAGAGATAGAGAGACTGTCGGGTGCATTCATTTTTTCAAAAACTATTTATTGATTACTATGCATCAGAGATGGTTTTAAATGGTTGAATAAAGTAAATAAAGAGTCTCGTGTTGCAAAGGTTGCATTATGGTAGTCTGGTAATTTTAATGGATTCCACACTTAGGGGCCATTGTAGTTTTAATGCATTTCCTCATATCCATTCTTTACTTAACTATACACTCTCTCTCTCTGTTTTTTTCTCTGAAATTTTCAAGACTCAGTACGTGGATCACTCAGATTCTTCTGCATTAAAACCCTATCAGGTGTTCATTTCCCATATGAGGTAAGCTAAAGTACAGAGAGTTTAAATAATCTAAGGTTACCTGAGTAGCAAGGGAGGGGCCTGGAATTCTCAGATGTGATCTAACTCCAGAGTTCCCATGCACGGCTGAATATGTAATCCTCAAGGCCTAGGACTTAGTGAAAATACAGCGCCCCTCTTTCAACATGCAAGAAAAAAAATACTGCTAAAGATATTCAAATATAAGATACTTTTCTTTATTCTTTGGTATCAATGTTTGACTTTTGCTATTAAATTTTAAAAGACTAATGTGGTTTTTGAGTTCATCTTTGTACTGTACATTGCATTTAAAATGCAAATGTTAGAGCATTTAGCTCAATGACGAATCAGTAAAATTACCCACTTTATGTTTCTTAGCTTGTCCATGCATATGTTTTTCATTCCTACAGTGAAACAATGGAATTGCTGCATGAAACCAACACAATTGTTTTTATTTTTCATATATATATATATTCTTAGTTTATCTTTCGCTTACATATAGCTGAGGAAGAAGTGCAAGAAAAAAATTTGTGTGTTGCATTTCCTTTTCCTTGCCTTCCTTATCATTTGCAGTGCAAAAACTGGTCAGGTAACCCAGAGCAAGTAATAATAGGATATGATGAGATTCTCTTCTCAAGAGCATGTGTTTCTGTCACTGCCTTCACTCAGTGTTTAAATAAAGGTCACCTCAGATGGACAGGTTGGCCTCTCTTGGCTAGAGGAGCCTGCACTTGCACAGTTGCAGACATGTCACATGCTGATCTTATACTCATTTTGCATGTAGCTGAACTTCTGCACATTGTGTGCCTAGTCTATGCGCTCTGTGCTCATGGCATATGAACACCATATAGGAAAGGGGTGGAAAGGAAGAGCAGGCATAAATATTATGCATATATTCTGTGCTTACATGCATACTTTGTTGTACCTCAGAACTTCAATAAAGTGGGAACAATTTAGAATTTTAAAATGGCTACAAAAGAGTGTAGATCCAAGAATGAAGTTATCCTCAGCCTTTTTGTATAACCACACAGCTCCCATGCCCAAAATGTCAGCCCTTCTGTTTAACCATTACTGTATGCTACATCCCATCTTTTGCTGTTTTCGGTTGACCCTCCATTTTTGTCATTTTTGTCTAGGCTCACTGATGTGCATCAATAACATCTTTATGATATAGTGACTTGGATGGACCTGCTCTAGCTCTGGTATTCTCAGATGATAAAGCATTTTTCCTCACTCACAGTGTGGGTTCTAAACACCCTAACTTGGGTAGCTTGACAGTCACAACTAATCCTCTGCCTTTCAATCGTCACCAACTCTACTCACCATAGAACTACCAGTATTACTATGTGCCATGCATTCTCCCAAGTGTCTTATGCAAGACTTCCTTTAATCCTTCCAGTAATACCCAAAAGTATATGTTTTTGTACAAGGCAGAATAATGTTCCTCTCATGACGTTCACATTGCTACCCCTGGAACCTGTGAATAGCTCATTACTTGGCAAGAGGAAATTAAAGTAGCAGGTGGGCTTAAGGTTGCCAATCAGCTGATTCTAAAATAGAGAAATCATTCCAGGTTATCTTAGTGGGCTCAATGTAACCGCAAGGAACCTTAAAAGTGGAAACGGAGGACAGACGAGAAAGTGGGCATGATTCATTGTAAGAAGACTCAGCCAATCCTAACTGGTCTTAAAGATGGAGGAGCCCTGAGCCAAAAAGCATAAGCAGCCTCTGGAAATTGGAAATGTGAGAACATAGATTCTCCTCTAGCGTTGCCAGAAAGGCCTCACCCACAGCAACACTGAGATTTAACTTGTGGAGGTCTGGACTAAACTTCTGCCTCCTGAAGAAATGCCTGCCACATGGGGTCCTCTTATTCTTTCTGGTTAGATAAAATATAGCATGTTGTTTGTAAGTGTTAGCTTATAAATATTTTGAAGAAAATGATGACTTTCAGCAAATAGCAGTCTCTCCTGTGAAGTGTCTGCAATGTAATAAATTTTCTCAATATTTAACAAACATCTCTACTTCCACTAAAGAAAAGTACAGAAAGAACATACCAAATCGTATATTGTAAAAAGTAAAGAATTTAACAGTAACCTCAGATAAGCAGCTTTCTTGAACATTTGCATTCCCCATCTGTCAAGTTTTCACAGATTATGCCCCAGGAAGATGTTTCATTCATCATTATAAAACATGAAAAATATATGTCAAAACTACTGTCAAGAGAACCCATAAGTCTTGAGGACTTTTTTTTTTTTGCCAATGTGCTACACAGTACTGCCTTTCTGAAACATTGCTGTCAGATTTTTTTTTTTTTTTGAGAAAAAAGGATCTCAGGTTTTTAATACTTGCAAAGGGAAGCATCAATTTAGAGCTACCTTTGTTGTAGATCAAGCAATTATCTAAAGTTAATAATTATTTATAAGAACTTTACTATACCTGCCAATATGATGGCCCAATTATCAGGTTAAATGAAATGCATACATTCTTTCAATCTAGCTCTCAGGGTACAGGTTGAGATTTTACAATTTTCCAGTATGCAGCACAATCCATAGGACTTTTTTTTTTTTATGTCCCTTGTTCCTTCATTGCTTGTCCTCTAATTCTTCTCAGAACTGCTCCCACTTTTGCCAGGCCTGGAAGCAAAAAGGCAGTTTTCACTACAAAGAAGCTACCAATCCAATATTCTCTGCATAATTTATATGTGCAGCAGGGGGAAATTACCAGCATAATTCCATTGTGTCATTTACACAGTTATACTCAATTGCTCTTCCCTAAAGGCAATACCATTTTTATTTTCAAACATTGCCTTTTCTGCCTGGGTCTTTCATTCTCTCCTTATTATTGGGCTGTGACCCTATATCTGGGAGGTCAATGCAAAAGCTTTTCTGAACTACTCCCTGATCTTTAGTCTCTTCATTTGTTGTAACATCACAGACAAGCATGAAACAAAAGCAAACATAATGTTCTTACCTTCAACCTTTGTCTTTATGAAAAAATCAGAAAATATGCAAGTTCTAAATTGGGTTATGAGAGTTGGTTTTATTTTTAATCATCATTTATAGTTTTGACTTTAGGTATTGATCTTTAGAAATGAAATCCCCTTGGTTAATTACCAGGTCATGATTAAATTTAAATGAAATCTAATCTGCATAGAACTGATTACATTGTCCCTGCCTGCTAAAATCTTCCCAATCTAAATGTTCTTTGTGGCTCTTCTGATATTCCCAAACCTTGTCATGTCTCTTCCCTCTGCCTTTCCATTGTCCTTCGGGCTTTCTTTTTCTTCCTTAGCAAAATCATGTATATATAATTATCTACTGAGGAGGCTCAACTCTGTTCATGTATATGAAATTGTATTATTTATTCCTGTAGTTCAACTGAGCATATCTCTACCAAATTTCCTTTTTCCATTAATTAGAGGGTTTGTTAAGTATATTCTCATAAGATGTTATATATTTTCAACTACAATCAAGACTAGCTAACATAGGCTCATTTTGGAATTAAAGTTTCAGTTCTGTTCTCCTATATAATAAAGCTTCTACTTCAAACGATACTGAAGTTCATTTTCCCATTCCACAGCCAAAAGTAATGTACCAAGTCTCACTTGATTGTGAATGGAAAGAATGGGCATGATTTGGCCCTCCCCCTCTCTTTCCCAGGCAGTAATCCTAGAATTGGAGACTAATATCAGGGTGGGGGAGGCAGAGATGTGTTTACTTGGCTATAGTACTAACTAGATGAAGGCAAATAACCTAACTCAGCTTCTGGCAAGTTCAGTTACATACTGGTGGGTTCGTACTGATATGAAAGTCTCCGGTAGGTGTGTAGTTGTCTTTTCCAGGCATGACAATCCAGCACCCACTCTGGGTTGGGCATCCCATCACTTGGCCTGAATAGCTGTAAGTTATTGTCCTGTATATAAATGTTACTTCTCACAGCCAACACCAACATGAGACAGATGGTCCAGGCCACTTCTCACTTAATCTACCAACAGTCCACTACTTCTATTTAAATGAACTCAACATCAGTAGCCCTAGATTTCTGTAATTGTTATACAGTTTTCCAAATATCGGGGCTAACAGGCCATTGGAAAATGAAATTTTGTGAATTGTTAGGATCGTCTTTCTGACTTCCAGTAGCAGATTCTTACCTTTGGTTCTTAACCTTCTTGTTTTTCTTTTAGTGAAACAACTGACATTTTAAACATGGATTTTATATTTTGTACTTTTTGAGGTGTATCTTCCTCAAACAAGATTTCCATGCATGGATTTTAGAAAAAAGTTCTCGACTGTTTCAAAAAACTTGTAGAACATTCATTTTATCATTTGCTGACAAAATATCTGCAAATATCCAATAATCAAAATAGATTAGGTTGATAGTTAAAAATAAAATAATAAATTACAAATTAAAATCTTTGAAACATTTAATCTCATGAATAGCAAGCACATTTGTTCCAAGTTATTTGTTATTTTTAATTTTCACATTCAACTAAATGAAAGAAGAATCTAATCAAGCTGTCATCTAATAATTAATTGCGCCCAATAGATGTTTTGTGTGACTTTAGACACATTAGTAGCAAGTAATTCAAGTAATTTGAGCCCACCTCAATTTACCGATCCATAAATCATGAGCATATAAAATGTTTTTTGCACCACTATGTTTTGATATTGTCTTGTGATTTCCAAAATGTTCTTCAGTTTTCTTCAATTATTCTGGTATCTGTTCTACTCCTACCTACAATAAATTTATTTTATGGTTACTCATCCAGAGTCTGATTGTCTTATGATAAAATGATACTGAGATATATACCTAGATCAGAAACATTCCTTTCTATACTCCTAACTGAAAATCCAGAATTATTTTCACATCATTCCTGTTGATTTAGATAACATATCACAAGTTTTGCAGAAATCAAATGCATATCAATGAAAATGCTTTATGGACAAAGGGAGATGTCAGTCAGAATTGAAAGAGGAGCAAATCAAAATAACTCAGCGATGTACTGCATAAGCTCTTCTGTCAACATGCGAACCCACAGGAATCTTTTATTTCCATGGAGTTGATGCTCCATGATGTTTTTTGGAAATTCAAACAAAACAGCTATATATGACAATATGATGTCCACAAAGGTTGAGAAATTAGAAATAATATGCTCCTGAGATGCTTATAAGACAACTCTTCAGTTATATCTGTACATTCTGTGTCCACAACTTCCAGAAAATTAAGACTATACCAAAGAAGAACTTAGTCCTTCAAAGTGAGTAGCCTTTAGACTACAAATTAAAGAGAGAACACAGTTTATCAGTATTGATCATCCATGGGACAAGTTTCTTGACTGCACAAAACACGCCCTTATCATTGGACCATTTTACCTCTAAAAGGATGAATATGTAAGGCATATGTGTTGAAAAAATAAGTTGATGAACTATTTCATTAACTAATGGTAATTACTGGTGCACAAAAAGGCATGGAATAAACTAAATGTCCTGTTTTTGTTTTTCATAAACAAAAGAAAAATGAACAGGAATAAATGAGTAAGACAACAGAGTGAAAGAAAAAATAACATATGGCATCCTTCAGAAAGGATGAGGAACTTATTCTAACCATAGGATACTTGATTTGAGTTGGCATGCATCATTTTCTAAAAAGTTATTTCTTCTGTTTGTGCAAAATGGTCTTTGTACACATGATTAAATGTACTACGGAATGTTGTGGGAAAATCCCCTAAGAACCGACAGGTCAAATTTCTGGTTATGCGGGCTAAATGTTTACAGTCATTATTTTTTGAACTGCAAAGTTACTACTAAGTAACATTAGAGTTTGCATTACAGTTTTTGCAATTAGAGTTTTTCCAATTCTTGTTATAACTGTTGGTGAACTAAGCACAGTGATAGAAATAGTGTGCTTCATTATGACATGCAAATGAAGACCTTAAATTAGATTATTGAAGTGACTTAAGTATCACTATTTTAAGATCTAATCACTTATCTAAGGAAACTGTGGGGTCTTAAAAGCAGCCCACACTCCTAAGTCAATAATCAATGCCTTAATTGCTATTGTGCAAAGTTTCAGTCAATCACTTTTAAAAATGGTTTGCTAAACACAGAACACAGTAATGCCTATAATTCAAATATTGATTTGTATATTCCATTTTCCATGTGTATTTTATCACTTAAACTTTATTAGCCATATTATAGTCCTTTACTTAGTAAAACTCTGCAACATGTATATGTCTTTCAGTTAACATCACAGGTTTTATTTAGAGTGGTCATGAGCTAAACTTCCTGTGTATGCAATAGCCTTATTTTTCTAAGGCATTGTCATTTTTATCATATGTCTAGCTTTTGTGTTGAGTTATAAACCTTCAAGCCCTGAGAAGACCTGTGCAAAATACAATTTAACACACAACCAAATTGCCCCAAACAGAACTTCCTTAGGTCTGAAACCATCAATATCTGCATTGTTTTAGCTTTTTAATCAGTTGCTGCTTGTGTGCTACAGACCTTCACACTTAGTCTCTCTTCCTCTAAATGACTTGTTCCTAGTTAATTTGAAACATCATAGATTCAAGGTAAAAACAACATCTTAAATTTTTTACATAAATCTAGGGGAAAGTTTTTTTTACAGAAAAATTTTTCAGTAAACTACTTGAAACTATTCTCTCAATATCCTCAAATTTGATGTAAAATTTGGAGTATAGATTTTGTGATACTCTGGAATATCCCCCAGATTTCATATTCACCAAGATCTTGAGTATAACAGGAAGGTAAAATATGAAAAGTCCATAGAATTCCCATCAAGAATTAAGGGAAAATAAATGAAGATATATAGGTAAAATATTTAAATAATCTAAATATATTTGCTCACTCTAGGCATAGATACTTACATTTTTCTTTAATTTTTTAAAGATTTCAAGTATTCCAGAGCTTTAGAGATTAAAAAATGAATCCATTTGAACAGGCCCATGAGCTTCATTAAACCTTAGACTTTTGAGTCATAAAATATTACAGGTTTAATTTAAGTTCCCTGATAACCCTCCCTGATCTGATGCACTATTTCTTCCCTGCATATAGCAAGCACTATTCTCTTTAAATCTAAGGGAACAATTCCCTTGCTTTTAGTTCACTCCTATTGTTTAAAAACTCATGCAAAACACATATACAGAGTGCTTACAGAATAATGCTTTATCCCAAGCTATCAAGTCTACTTATGAAAACATATTTTAATGTTCTGTCATTAACATATTGGACAAGTAATTTCAGACTTTCCTATTTTCACTGAGTAGTATACTTCTGAGATCAATACATGCCAAGAACATGTTCTTCTTTTCCACATATCTGAATGGTTGTACATACAAATGTATGACAATTTATCATGTGACTGTATGACAATTACATATTGTCTTGACAATGAAGTCATTTTTAAAACTTTGTTATAGAGGATGCTACAATAAACACAGTTGTAATTTCTTCTTTTGCACATGTGCTAAAGGTATGTACCTTGAATCAGAACCTCTGAGATAAAGAATATATACACCGTGAAATGTAACAGGCACAACCGATTTTCTCCTCAGGGTAGATTTTCACAGTTTGTACACCAAAGATTGTATCTCAGCATTCATCAGCAAAATTTGCTAGAATGGACACTATTTGTCAAAAGGTTGTGAAATGTAATTCACTGTTTTCACATATTTTTCATTACTAGCAAAGATGAGTATAGATTATACCTAAATACATTATTCCCTGTACATTTTTTTCATCTAAAAGTCTTTTATGACCATTTTGCCAAAAACTTGAGCTGTGTTAGGATTTTTATTTCCATTTTTATATGAGTTTCATAGATTTATAAGTATTGAGTTTAATCATAATTACTTTATGTTAGTATATGTAGAAATATTTTTCTTTATTTCATCAATTATTCTGCCTATAGTGTTTGCTGTTTAATGGAAAATTTAACATTAATTTAAATGATTATCAAACTACTTTTTTTTGCTTTGCAGAGTTTATTTAATATAGCTTTCCATAGGGGGGGCTTATGACAAATTATGTTAAATTTTCTCATGAAGATTTTAACAGTTGAGTTTTCACATGTGCATCTTTAATGCACCTGAATTGATTGTAGTAAAGAATGCTGACTGAAGGGGTAGGGTGTGGCTCAGTGGCATAGCGCCTGCCTGACAAGTGAGAGGTCATGAGTGAGACCCCTGGCACAAAAAAGAAAAAAAGGCTGACTTATTACTAAGTATTCAGTTTTTCATCAAAATTTGTGCTGTTTTTACTTGTCAAGTTTCCGTACAATTGTATCTGCCATTACTTATTTTCTGTACGTGCATCTATGCATCCTGCATTAAAAAAAAAAAAAAAAAAAAAAAAAAAAAAAAAAAAACACTGTCATGACTAGATTTTTTTTTCCTGACTTTTAGATTCTGTGCTAAGGATTGAACCCACGACCTTGCTCAACTAGTAATTATACCCGTTGTCTTAGATTTGCTTTTAAAAGAAAATCTTAATATATGTTAGGTAAATCTCCTGGCCTTTTTCAATATTTTTCTTATTTTAGTAGTTTTTTATTTGTTCTCATGTAGGAAATTTAGAATTGGGTTGCCAAAATTACCAAATATACAGTTACATTGCTTGAAAACTCGCTGAACTTTTAAGTTCATTTTGGGAATTCGATATCTTTGCAATATTGTCTTCTTGTCCATGAACATTGATTAATACATATTTTATTATGGTTTCCTTAAAAGAAGTTGGCAATTTTGTTATTAAAAAGTTGCACATCCAATGCTAGATGTATTCCTGAAAATAACCTGGAGGTTTTTTTTTTTATCATTTTA
This sequence comes from Dasyprocta punctata, assembly GCA_004363535.1. Taxonomy (NCBI): domain Eukaryota; kingdom Metazoa; phylum Chordata; class Mammalia; order Rodentia; family Dasyproctidae; genus Dasyprocta; species Dasyprocta punctata. The sequence continues at coordinate 42,388 of RJWM01002752.1, forward strand.
GTTGCTTTTATTAAACTGTCATTATCTGTACTAAATACTTTATTATCTTGTGTCATTCATGACTATATAATCTTCATATGAAGGCAATTTCATCTATTTTCTTTTTAACTCATACAGATCCCCTCTTGTTTTTAATCATACAATGCTGGCTAAGATCTCCAGAACAATGCCAAACAGCAGCAGTATCTTTTACACATCAAGTTTCCATACAAATGAACCTGCTATTATTCATTTCTATGTATTTCTCCACATATTTCGGCATCAAAAGTTCACTCTAATCTTTTTGTTGGATGTAGTACTTTTAATGTCACTCCATGATTTGATGATGTGTGCAGTATTTTCAAAAATAGACTCCTTGTCAGAGTGTGAAATATGTATTTTTCCTAGCTTTCTAAACTTTATTAATATTTTTGAGACTTCCATTGCTTCTGTACATAATTCTATGTTATGCTACCACCCTGTCTTTATATATTGGATTAAGCCTTTATATGTTGGATTAAGCAAGCTATGACAGTAGCTCAATCCTGATGTTGTCTATTAGGTGAATAGTATCAAGAATTATAATTATAACTGAGTATATAGGAGAGACTGCATCCTAATTATTCATTATCTATGACAATTATAAGTATGCTGCTGACATAAGGAAAGAATTGATAATATGTAGATTAAATAAACATGATCTTTTATACTATTAATACAGTATTTTTATTTTATTTATTTATTTATTTTTTTTTTGCGGCACCGGGGATTGAACTCACAACCTCACACCTGCCAGGGCAGGTGCTTAAGGCACTGACCCAAACTCCCGGCCCTGGTTTTTTTGAGGCAGGGTCGCACTATGTAGCTCAGGCCGGCCTTGCGCTCGCGTTGTAGCAATACAGTATTTTTAGTTACCTTCAATATTGTCCAGGAAGTTTTGCTTTATATTTGGTTTACAATCAAGTTCCTTTCTTTATGTAGGTTAGTAAAACAATACACAAATTTTTCTGCAACTTGGGATTCATGTCTCCTTAGAAAGTATTGAGGCGATAATGATTTAAAATTTAATTTACTAAATCAAAACTATACATCTCATTCACCAAAAGAACTTAGAAATAACAAGTTATCAGCATATAGTAACTATAATTTATTATATAAGTAAAGCAGAATACTATAACTGGTTTCATAAACTAGTGAAAACAACACATGAAGAGGTTGCCATGGAATTATCCTTTAGGTTCCCATAAACAATATTGGCAACATAGAAATCTCTTATCTTGGTCAAGCTAAGATGTTAATTTATATTTTATTAATGAAAAGGATAATTTGAATCCTTGGATTAATAAAGGGATTCAACATTTCTGGCTAATATCACTGTGCAATATTTCTTTTAGGAAACTCTCTGCAGACTGCCAAAAGGACCTCTTTTGAGCAAACTGAGTATGTGAATGCCCTGCAGAGCAATTACAGAGAAAGAGGTAATTTCCCTTTGCCCTTTTCCACTACTCTTTTTATTATAACTTTATGGAATGTTATAATATTCCTAAAGACAGAGAATGATGCTCTGCATAGCTTGAATTACCGAGCACATAAAGATTTAAAGGTTAGCCTTGAGGGACATTATTATACTCAGGTCAATAATACCTACTAATCTTTCTCATATCTATTAGAAATAAATAAAAATTCTATGTTACTGAATTTTACAGTAACTTAAAATTTCTAGAAAAAGGTTTTCTGAGGAAAAGAATTTGAGAAAGAGTTCCCAGAGGATTTTATATAAGAAGACCAAGAACATATGGGAAACCAGCAGTTTCCCCCACAAAGTCTCTGCCTTTAATTTAGAAAGAAAGTGCTGATGGGGCTTTTTCCTCCTGACAAAATTTTCCAGAATAACTCAGCTGTCAAACTGGTTCCTGTCTTCTTCTAAAGTGGTCCTCTTCAGAACGGATTGTTGATAAAGTTGTGCATTTTATGGCTGTATTGAAATATAGGTTTTAAAAAAAGGAATGCTACTGTACATCTGTTGAACTACTCCCTCCTCTGTTCCAAGGAGCTAAAAATCAAGGTAAGTTTAATCTAAGAATGATAGGATTTACCCTAATAAATATTATGTAATGCCTACCCCAATATGAGCTGTTAATGTTCCACCAAATGGAAGTCTTCGATGCCATTCAAAGGCAGCAGCTCTCACAGAAAGGAAAAGTCTGAAACTCTGACTCTATCTCCCTTTCAGTTGGTCTCTAACTTTGGGACTCTTGAGACCTTAATGTCCCAGTTGGTAAATGGTGGTTTCTGACGAGTCTGCTCAGGTCTTCACACCCCATGGGCTGCTTCTGATAGCCATTAGTTTTACTCAGGAAAAGAGGTTTAGGTACCAAGGCCAAAAACCAACTGCTGTCCAAATACCAATCTTAGGAGGCCAATCTCTGCAGGGGAAAGAGGAACTCATATTGGCTTTAACTTTGAGGGGTGAAAGGATGGGATTATCTTATGCATACACACACAAAGCAACAGCAAACAGTCTCAGTTTCCGGATCACATGCTCCACACAGAACTGGCCCCAGCTAGAAAAGTTCTCCAGCTTTATGGAGATCTGTTCAATCCTGAGGACTTGCCTGAGAGTGAGAAGATGTAGGTGGGGCATCTCTTCTGGTGCTTGTAGGAAGGCCACAGCCAAGGGGCTGCAAGACAGCGTGGATATCAGTCTCCAGTCCTCAGAAAGTTAGCAACAGAACTTTGATGACGACACCACATAGGGTAACCAGTATGTCATCATGTTGCAAATTGGCACCAACGATGTACAACAAAATCGTGGCCATATTAGGGTGTGAGGAGGTAATTCTAGCACCCCAATAATAGACTGCCACCCATGGACCACCCCACCATCAGCCTTACATAGCTATCATGGCTCTGAGACCCAGAGGAACAGCCTCACCAAGCTGGGGACTGAGAAGTGACAATATGGCCATGTTCCTACTAGTAAGATGCCAACCAGAGCCTCCAGATCTTTGTCTGTACCTGTAGGTATAGAACCCAAGTATTGCTTATGAGATGACTCTGTCCAGCTCTGGTGATTGTCTAACCAGGGGACAGTACTGAGGGGACCACATGTGTACATGTGTTGTCTCCTCACATCATTTCTTGGCTAAGATGTTCTATTTTCATTTTTTTTTTCCAGCCAAGGGTCATTGGGCTGGGCACTGGGTTGAGTCAGGCAGCAGCGCATGCTGTTCCCTACCTGGACTTCTGTCACATGACTGCGCCTGCGCCAGGCTGAGGGAGGGTGTGGGGAGGCTATAAGCTGGGGGGAGTATGGGATGGGTGGTCTCTCCCAGACTACATTTAGGAAGGAAATTTTCCACCCAGCTGTGAGTTAAAGTGTGCAGTTAAACTCACCTAAGTGGTTTCCAGTTTTCTCCACTCAAAAACATTTCAAATAATTTTGAGGAAAGAAAAACATTGTTAATTTTCTTTCCTGGGGAATGGGGTGGAGATAGTGGAGTGGGTGCTGGAAAGCGGACCCCCTCAGAGAGGTTTAGGCCATAGTATTAAAATGTTTTAGGTGTTCTGAGGAGTTGGGCCTTCTGGCTAGCAGCCCCGATTCCTCCCCGTGGTTCAGTATAGAAATTAAGGCTCAGACAGCACAACGAATTCTGAGTTGTTGAGGCAGAGCCAGATCTGGTTCCCTCACTTCCCCCAGGCCTCTGGGCCCACTGTAGGCTTTGAAGATCTCCCAGTTCTTCTCTTTCTGGACCTGGCCAGCTGAATTACTGTGACACACTGCTGACCAGGCCACGTACTATGCACTTACCCCAGCCAGCATAGTCACATTATACCAGATCATAATGCAATGTGAAAATACTGAGTGTAGACCAAGAGCAATAGAATTCTCCATTTTTAAAGAAAAAAAAGTATGATTTTGGGGTAAGAAGCAATTTGGAAAATAAAAGCATTTTTCTGAACTTATGATTCTGTGTCTGCGTGGGTACATTGTGCTATGGCTTGCAGCTAGGTGACCCCTAGACCCTTGTGCTATTACAGGTAGAGCTCTTTAGAGGCAACTGGATGTGGTGTGTGATGCTGGGATTAAAGATGTGATGCTGGGATTGATTCACGGTATGATGCTAGGATTAAGGGTGTTCTGGGTATGAGTGCTACTTGCCTCAAGGGTGGGTAGCTTGGATAAATTATAGGGGACAGAAAGAGAGCTGCTACTGTCACTTGCAGCTTGCTGCCTTCTGCCTTCTGTCAGTCATGAGCTGTTTCTCCTCTCTGAGACCCCTCTGCCATGCTGCTGTGCCTTAGAATCAGTTGACTACGGACCAAAAGTTTCACGTACTTTGAGCTAAATAAACTTCTTCTCCTTTAATTTTGGGGTGCCAAGTATTTTTGTCACAGTAATGAGAAAAGTAACTAAAACATCTTATTTATTTTTTTTCTAATTTTAGTATTACTATGTGAACTCCTATTGTTAGTATGTTGAAAAGCTATTAAAAATACACACATATACATATATTATACAAAAATCTCATGTGGGCGACAAAGTGGTGTTATATTTACCATCTGACTACTTATAAGAAATGTTAAAAAGTGTTTAATGACCTTTACTAGGAAATAATTGCTTAGTTACACTTCAATTTGTTCATTTATGCCTTACTACTATTGACCAACTTATAATATTTAGGTTCTTCTCCCCAATGCAGGGGAGTATATCTGTCCACTGTCTGTTTTTCCCTTTTTAGTCCCCCTATTTGCAAGTCTCTTTCAACAGATTTTTTTTATTTAAGCGAAGAATAACTAAACAAAACAAAACACAAAAAAAGACAACATATATAGTAAAAACATCAAGCAAAAGAGACAAACAAATGACTAGAGTAAATACACAACATTGCAGGTTTACAAAACCAGAAGATAGAAGCTTGACAATGGTTGCAATATTGCACATCATTATCTTTAAAATGGTTTCTTACATCAACAGACATAGACATGCAAGATTGATCCAATCATATGAGCATTAATTGTTCCCTCTCAATAACGAATACACTCAGCAGTGTTCTTTTCAGTTATCTTACATACACATATATACAGGTCTATATCCTTTCCTCTTCCCTTCTCTCCTTCCGCTCATTCCCTTCCCGATTATCTTTGCTCTTTGAGCTGGTTTTTACCCTTCCATAGTATTTATTATAGATTTTGAATCATATATACTTTTCCATTTCTTACACTAGGGAGACAATACGGTATTTACACATGTGGGTTTGATTTATCTCGCTTATGAGTATGGTCTCAAGTTGCCTATTTGCACGTCTCTTAGTAAACAAAATATACAACACACTATAAGTTTATTTTCCTTTATTGTTTTCAATTTTTTGTCTCTATTAAGGAATGTTGTTGACCTAACAAAATAAAAATATTTTGCTGTATAATCTTCTAGTATATTTGGACTTTTCTTTTTATAGGTAAGTCCTAAATACCCTTGGGATTGATATTTGTTTCTGATATAAAGCAAAACAGGAGATTTAGATATTTTTTTCTCTCTCTATGGATATCCAATTACTTGGCACATTTCATTGATCTTCAAAGCCATTGCTCTCAAAATCAAGTTCTTAACCTTGACATAAGTTAGTTTCTAGCTTTTCTGTCCAGTTGGTGTGCTTGTGTATCCTATGCCAATAACAAATTTCTTAAAGTAGTACTGCTCTATACAAATACAAATTGGCCTAATCATGTTGGTCTTAATTTGGTATTATCCAGTAAATCTGCAAATGCAGACAATGTAAATTTCAGCAATTTTAGTCATAAAAATAGATCCTAGGGAAATTTGTCCATGTGTAGGTGTCTGTGAATGTATGTATGCACATATATGCAGATACAAATGGAGACATGATTGTTATACTGTTTGATACTACAAGAATTTGTAAACAACAAAATGTCCCACAATGGAGAAAGCAATAAAAAAAAGTCATCTGTTATACAATATGGTAAAAGAACTAAAATTTCTTATATTTCAAAAAATTATACTAAGCAAAATGTTAGAAGAAAGTATATAGTATGCTTCCACTTAAGTATAAAAACACGAAAACTAAATACATTATGTAAAGAAGTATTTATATCTATTTAAAATAAAATTGAAAGCACAGAAATAATAAGCGAAAAAATTAGAATCATGATTACCTCAGGATGATAAATCGCTAAGAGTTCAGTGAGAGCCAAATAGAGATTTTTAAGGAATTACTAATATTCTACCAATTAGAAATTTTGTATACTTATTTTAAATGCACTATACATGCATAAATGGACAATAAATTCATTATAGGTGGACAGGTGAAAGTTCAGTGAAGGAAACCCAATGCATTCACGGTTATGCTAGATTGTCTTAATAGTGTATTGAATTTCCATACAGATTATTCCATAATAATGTTATGTTATCATTCCTTGAGTCTTTATTATGCACTATAGTGGATGTATATGGTTTTATAAATAGTATGGTTTTATAAATAGCATGGTTCTATAAATCTTACTATCAAAATTTTAAAGGTAGAATTGAAAGCTCAATAAATTTAGTTTGATCCAGGTATCATAGCTAGTAAGCAGTATAATTATATTCCAAACCTAAGGTTGTCTGGTTCTAAATAATGTGTCATTTAAAATGTATAATTCTCATGTTTTCTAAAAGACAAGTGACAGATTTATGTAACACTGTAATCCTTCCTTTGAAATATCATTGGGGCATAGAAGTGAAAAAAATTGGATTGAGATCAGAGTCCAAAACTTGGCTGCATTTGTCATTTCAGGTTGTTCTTTCTAAAGGATTTCTTAATTATCTTTATCAACTCAAGTGAAAAACTGCAAACAATCTGAAATAATTAATGTTGGTCATCGAATATAACCCTGATTTGTAGTCATGTCAGCCTCTAATGGATTCTTTCTAACTACCAACTTCAATCTTAACTTAAATGTAGCTGGAAACATTTGCAACTCCATGGTCCCACAAACCGTCAACCAGTCTTGGTGATCCAAACCATAATATAAATTTGGAATGAAATATAAAGTTCGTGAGACTTACTGTGCTTTTTTATTTTTTCCTCAAAATTTTCTTGGAAAAGTCTTGGAGATTAAGTCTTCTTTTCACTAAGAATCTTACAACGTTAAACCAGTTTAGATGAGAAAAATATTTTTGGTCCATCTAGATTTTCTTTGGCATTCATGTTGCTCTCCTGCTGCTCTGCAGACATCTTTATTGGAACATAATATGTAAGTAAAAGCCTTATAAAGAGAAAAAAGGAACCTGCTTTGTTGTGAATTCCTCTCATGTGCTAAGTAATTAACCAAATCTGCCCCACTTGATAGCTAACATAGCCCTTCCCCCCAACTCTGTGGGTTGAGTATTATCACCCCATTTTATATTTGTGAAAAAAGACTGGTGCTAAGTATTGTCTAATATGCTTCAGATGACCACAGGTAGAGCCAGACATCAAATTAACCGTGTACATTTTATCTTACGCTGTGCCTTAACTTTAGCTTTGAACTATGTAGACATGAAACCACAACGCTGTAGTCACTAGTCATTTGCGGTTCTTGAGCACATGAAGTGGAAAGAAACCAAATTGAGTTGTGCACAGCAGGGTCCAAAGACCTAGTAAAATAAACAAATCGGGAGATCGCAAAGAAAGAGAAGAGAGGTGAGGACATGAAGGATTCAAATATGAAAATTATTACCCAACATATACCCTCAAAAATGAAAAATGATGATAAACTTTGAGTTTGTTTCCAGTGTGCTTTTTTGTTGTTGTTGACACTAAAGCTTTTTTGTTGTTGTTGACACTATTGTCAAAGATAATCTGCCCACAGGTGACTGCTATTTAACGTTTTCCTGCAAGTCTACTATGACTAACTCAATGTGCATCTCTATGTTATGCACCAATTTTGAGTCCATGTAAACAGAACCACACAGAAATCTTGATTGTAAGGGTCAAATGGGACAACCATGGTTCTTGAAGGTTAAGGTTTATTGTTCAAAAAATAAAAAGATTTATTGTTCATATTTAAACTCTCATTCTGTGAGAATGACCGTATATATGTTTTAGCATAGTCTTCACAATATAAATCATGCAATTTTTACTGTGGAATCAGATATGTATAAATCTACTCATGCTTTTCACCAATAAATTCATGATAACATTAAACTTGTGTGGCTGATAAAGTGATAAATATTTCTGATCTGGACTAGATCTTGTTTTGCAGTTCCAAGTATTTCTCCTGCTGCAGAAAATTCCTGCTCAGAACTTTGCAGCTAATTTCAGGCTCTCTGGAGAGCCAAGAGATGATCATGAAGAAGGAGCCCTACCTAATCAATGGCTGCTGTAGAAGCCTTTGTTTTCCACTAGGAAGCTTCATTGAATGTTCTAACCCAATTTCTGTATCATTCCAAAACACAGAGGGCTCTTTAAAATACTTCCTCTAACCCAAGCATTCTGCATGTGCATTCTTTCAGGTAAGACCAGCATGTAATGCTACTGCGACGATCAGGGAGATATTCTAAACAACTTTTGGCATGGAAAGTCACTTGTGGATCCAAATCCGAGCTGAAAGTGGTATACCATTGCAGACACATGAGGGTTCTGTGACACTTGCCATGGAGTGTCTGCTCTAAAGCTAGTCACAAAAGTCAACATCTAATCACTTTCCAATATTGTGAATGTTACAGTTGCAAACAGCTTTTTAAACAAATGATAATGATTATTCATAGACCTAAAATTATTTCTGTAACCTTTCTTTTCTCTGGGTGTATTGTGAAAGCAATGTCTTCCACACCCTGTTCACTGGTGTGCGCACCAGTGCAGGGTAAGACTTTTGAAGGAGCTACCATCATATTGATGCTTTGCCCGAGCCTGTTTTCTTCTCACTAAAAATGGATGTTATATATGTTATGTATGTGTATATTTTAATCAAATATGTTTTAAAACTACCTATGTATATTAAAAAACACATATATATGGCCTGGAAAATGTTCAGTTCTTCATAAACTCTCAAAGCAGGCGATACCTTATCTGTGTTTCAGCCTGCTTTTTTACCCCCCAATGGGAAGAAAGGATGATTCTGATTTGGCACGAATTCTCAAGACTAATACCACAGTGTGCTCCACTTCCTCCCTGTGGACACAAGGCTCCTTTGGAGAGTGCCAAGGATGTCACAATGACTTATCTCTGAAAAGAAGCAGGTGGCCCTTGCCACTGCTACTCCTACCATTGTCTGAGTTCCCTGTGCGCCTCTACCAGTTGCTTGCCTGTCAGATTCGGCTGAAGCCCAGAGTTTGACTGACCTCGTTATTCTCCTGATTCTTCTTGGTGCCCGTCTTTTCTCGTGTTGCTTTGCATTGTCACTGTCCCAACAAAAACCCCTTGGAGCTGAATTCAGTTTTGAAAAACATATGTCTTATGGATTTTTTCTTTTCTCTTTTACTAGACCAACCCTGGGTCAGTGCCTGCATTCTCTGCCTCTGCTGTGCATTGAAAGACTATCAAGAGACAGAAGCTAGCGTCACCCACAAGCCTGCTTTCATCAACTTTCTGGGGTATTTTTTTCCCATATATAAAGTCAAACAACCACACTGACCATACCACACAAAATTCTTTTTTTTGTTGTTGTTGTTGTTTTTTATTTGAATTGAGAATGTATTAAGATGAGAAGATATATTCAGTTTCAAAGTCTAAAAATTGTTTTTGCATGATTAAAAATTGTGTGTTCTAAAAATAATAAGAACCTCCTTCCAACAACAATTCTTGACTATCATAAAAAGTAGTCAAATTAGAATTCATTTTTCTTTCTGCTTCAGTTCCTGGTTGTAAACTCTACCTGAATACCCACAGTCATAATCTATAGCTTTCTTCCACAGCTTATTATAACAGGCAGCACAACATGAACAGTAATTTTTCACAAGGAAAATGCACTGTAGGAGACATACTTCACTCGCGTTTAACTTTATAAATATCAGTAAATACTCAAAACCCAGCAGAAATTGATTCACTGTTTTGTTAATAAATAGGAATTAAATGGATCATCTTATATGCACACATTTGTTTCATTTATATCTGAAAAGGCATTGAAATAGCGAAACTAAGAAAGTGGAGAAAGATTTTTGTTAAAGAATATCAATTGTATCATAACTCATCCTGGATTCATTTTAGGAAGCAATGTTTCATGAGAGTGATATTAAATGATTACATGTACACATTATTCTTCATATTGCTGGTATACTTATTGCTAGCCCCTTTGTTTATGAGACTATGTATGAATTTTAAAGATGTTCCTATGGAACATTGCACAAAGAATACACATAAAATCTAATTTAATGATTATCACTCTATGAAGTATTATAGCAAGAAGTAAATATGTTCCCTATTCCTTATTAGGCTTCCCAAATTTACAGGCTGTTTCTTTCTTGTACAAAATTTAATAGATTGCTTAGCACAGAGCAGGTGTCCAACAAATGTTCTAATCCATTCTAAATGGCACAGAAAATAATTGCCATTGGAAAGATTTTCAAGTCGTATGTGACACAAATATAATAGACAGGTACTAAGACCTAAGTAAATAGCAGTAACTAATTTTAAATCTAAATTACCTAAATAATATGTGTGGAAGACTAGAAAAATGCACTGAAAGAATAGAACAAATCCATCCACATACTGTTTTTGTTTATGATAATAGTATAAATAAGTTTAAAATGTCATTTATTCTCTCCCTGATCCAGTTTTCCTCTGCCTTACACTTCCTCATTTTCTCACTTCCAAAGAGCACATCGTAGATTTTACAAGTTATTTTTCCCAGTTTGTATGTCCCACATTTTATTATATACATAAGCCTATATACCACGTACCCATGGTATAGTATGAGCGTAGATATGAATTTATCTAAGTGATATAAAAAGGTAACATTTATATGACTTGCTCTTTTCCATTAAATGTTTTTAATTTATGTCAGTGTTTCTTGCATTTAGAGAAAATTTATCTATCTCCCTGCTATATAGTTTTCCTTCAGTTATCTATTATTTTTCTATTTAAACATATGGCTGTTTTCTGTTTTCTTCTGTTACAAATACCACTGAAATGAAACATACTTTCATGTACATTCCTTAATTCATTATGCTAGCTATTTCTGAGTTGTATACCTAAAATAAAGTATAGGGTCAAATAGTATATATATTTTCTAGATAACTGGAGTAGATAATTGACAAAACTTGCATTTCCATAGTTATTTTCTTCATCTTTACCAACAGTTAGTACTGTAATCTTTTTCGTTTTTGTCAATAGAGTAGATTTAATGATTTTTTTAATGATCATGCTTTTGACAGTGATACTTTCAGTAAGGTTTTCTCTTCTTTCATCACATATATACATTTCTAACTTTTAAGATTATCTACACATGGGTATATTGAAGACTTACATAATTTCATAAATATACATTTTCACTTTTACTTTCAATTTAATTCAATCATTCCACTTTAAGATTGTACTAACTGCCCTGAAAATTAAGATAAAATTTAAAAAAGAGTTAGATTGTTGCTATCACAGAGCTTGAAATCTAATCAGACAGAAAAATACACTAAAAGACTATATCATGGTTTGATAACTATAAAAATAAAAAATATGGGAGTTAAGTAGTTGCAGGAACCATCGGCTGTAAGAGTCATTTCCAGAAAACCCTTCTGGAGAGGACAGATGAGCTCATATTAAACCTCCTTTGAGGATGCTATAGGCTTCAGTTTATGATCTGGTGTAACAACACTGGTAAAAATGATGAAGTATGAACAGAAAAATATCAAATAATGGCAGAATGATATAAATATAAATAGAATTAAGGATTTTTGTAAGATGTGCAGGATCAAAATAAAAGTGTAGGCAGGCTGAAGCAGGATGCTCCTAACTCAGCATCTCTGTATGTCAGAGATTCTGAGTCCAGGCTATAGAATGAGGTTAGTGAGAGAGGGGTGCTAACGGTTATGGCCTCCCCAGGCCCCACACTTCTGATCTGGGCAAAACAATGGAAATGGCCACATGCCCTGATGGCAGTGGTGAATGGCAGTCCTATGACATGGCAGTAAATGGACCTGTGCTTTACGGTTTGCCGTTCTTCATCATCATAATCTAATTATTAATTATAAGGGAAATATATTGAAGGAAACCTTGAGTTGACCCAAATCCACTGTATCAGTCTGTTTTGCACAACTATAACAAAATATTGGAGGGGGTGGGATATAGCTCAGGAGTGCAGCTCCTGCCTAGAAAGCACAAGGTCCTGAGTTCGATTCCTGGTAACCAAAAAAAAGAAAAAAGAAAAAAGAAAAGAAAAGAAAGAAAGAAAGAAAGAAAGAAAAGAAAGAAAACATAAAGAAAAGAAAAAATATTGGAGGCTGATATCTATAAAGAAAAAAGGTTATGCAGCTTGAATTTCCCATGTTCAACAGTATCTGGTGATGGCCTTCTTGTTGGCAGAGTCTCAAGGGAATACAGGGACTCACATGGTGATAGTCAAGGAGTGTGTGCATGTGTGTTGGTGGGGGGATATTCTAATCTTCATTCCCTTCTTAAAAACCAACAGCATTTAATCAAGGGGGCTTCTTCTTGATAGCCTTATTTAATCATAATCATCCCTTAAAGATTCCACCTATAAACACCATAGCAAGATTAAGTTCGTACTCTCTTAAGGACCTCTTACTGAGCATTCAACTTCATGGTGTACCCAAGACTAACCAAACCATAGCATCACAGACTAACATAACTTAATGGAAATGAAAATCCAGATGTTTGAACTCTAAATTCAGGTATCGTAGAAATTCTTTCAGTATTTTCTCTTTTAAAACTTATCACTGAATGGAGGTATTTAGACAGAATTAGTAAGAGATTCTGGAGAACTTACTCAACTGGTAAACAGTTTCAGTAGTATAAAGAGTTTAGAACTTCAGAAATGCACCCTTGTGCACATTGTTCTGCCCCTTAAATTATTTTCTGCAGTTTGGTATGTGTGGGCAGAGATAAATGCTAAGTGCTTTTAAAAACTGATGATTAACTAAAAACATTTAAGCCTATAAAGTGTAGTGTCATGTTAATAAATATGACCTGAAGGAAAAAAATATCATTTCTTTTATCCTTGTAATAAAAAATGATCAAATGATGTAATCAGAAAGGAGCATCTTTCCATTCATCCATTCAACAAATATTTTGTGAGCACTCAGTATATGTTAGCAAAAGCTAAGTGTTTTGCATGATTTATATTAGTCTTCATAATAGCTCTATGATATTACAATTATTAACCTTATTTTAAGATAATGAAAGTCAGAGGAAGGAAATTAAGTAATTTAAGTAAGGTCGTACATCTTTTAATCTAGCCTCATTGTTTATTTCTAATCTACTATGCCATGATAGTATGTTTTGTTATATTCTAACACTTTTCAGTTCTATAGACTTGACTATCATTTTTCTCTAAAGAATAAGTCAAAACTTTCAAATTTCTACACTTCCAAAATATAAAATCCCAAATGAGCTCATAAAAAACAATTACTTAAAGTAATTAATATGTTTAGACACAATGTAAGAGACTGATACATTTCTGGATGTAAGAATGATTTTTGAATGCATGATCATGTTTTTTGTCAAGTCACCGATCACAGTATTTCTTTCAGAAAAAGGAAAAGCTATTGTAACTTCACAAAGAGGAAACATACTGACATTGGAATGTGGTATACCTATTACTTCATGTCTACCTCCGTGAACTCCAATTTACATGAAATGGAAATACCGTCTAAAACTGCAAAATCATATTATAAAATGGTGTTTATTTGACTTCTTTGTTCATTTGGAATGTTCTACATATACAGTCTTACAATTTTTGCATTGAAAACATAATAAAGCCCCTGGTTATTGTAAAAGGTCACCTTTCTAATTGGTATAATGAGGCCCAGCTGGTGAGCCAGTGTCTGGAATAACTCAGGACCAGCACAGCAGGGACAGAGTGGAAAGCATATCTAGCAAGAGAAAAGTTATTTAGCACATGTCCTTTATTGCTCATATTTGTGACTATAGTCACCAATATCTAATTTTATCTAAATAAGGCATCTTTAAAAGTTCAAGTGATTTAAACTAGAACCTGTGTCTTTATGCTAAATGAAAGGAAAAAATACTTATCGTGATGAATATAAAAGCAGGTAATTGATTCATAGGTCTGAATTTTCCTCCCACTCAATAAATTTCCCTTAAGCAACAACAAGGCAAAATAATAAGGAAGCATGCAAGATAACTTAAGCACAGCCAGCACTGGCACTGCCAGTCACTGACAGCTTATCTAGCATTTCCAGCCCTCGTCAAGAACACTCTTTCAGCTCTGTGTTTAGAATAATAAGAACCTTTTAGCTCCACAAACATTAACTTTGTCTTGGAGAAAGAAGCATAATAAATACAAACTTGCCATAGTGCAGAATTTTCTGTGTTGCTTCTTGATATTTATGGAATTTATTATATAGATACTTATTCTGAAATATATGTGCAATGACCTTCTTGACTTACTTTAAAATTGTAAAACAAAAAAGTCAAGAATTATAAATATAATTGCATATCAGATGCAATCTATGACTTCCCAGTCATAATACATTTTAAGACAGCATCATGGAATTTTTATGGTGTCTTCAACCTTGGATTTTTTTTTTTTTTGTACTGGGAATCGAACTCACAACCTCATGCCTGCCTGGCAGGCACTTAGGCCACTGAGCTAATTCCCCAGATCAACCTTGGAATTAATGCCACTGTATTTAGACAATGTTCAAAATGTTCCAAGATAACATCACAACCTTTTTATGTAAAACCTTGATTTTTTTATGTTTTTGAAATTTTATTTTTACTACCTCAGTGCTGCACAGACCAAATGAGTATGCATATAAATACATTGAAAGGCCAATAAAACTGGAAATGTAATTCGAATTGTGATATGAATATAGCATTTCAGAAAAAAATTTCTTTCACTGTTGTATATTGGCTATATTATATTCATGTCAATTTATGCAAAACTATATGCAACATCATAGCACAAAGATATGAAAAAGTAATCGGAATTTATTTTATTACTGGTATGAAAAATAGACACTACAAGATAAAGTTTGAAATTATTTTAATTCTCTTGAATATTTCAGTTATAATTGTTTTCCACTCCTTTACCTGTTAATCAAAATTATAATTATTTCACTTACCAAGCGTTTGCATCTCTAATCTGATTTATTTTTCACAAGAACTGCATTTTAACACAGAATAAGAGAAAAATATGATAAGCTATTTTTCACAATATCTATAAGAATGGAGTACACTGCAAATTATAAGTGCATACGTGGACTCCTACACTACATTAACATACACATACATATATGTAAGCGAACAGTTTTGGAATTTCCAAAGACTGTCAAATCAAAGAAGAGAGATCTCACTGAATATTCTGGACACTGAGACTCTAGAAAAGCCATGCTTTAAGAGGAACTGATTATTGTACTCTTAAAAGAAAAGAAAATGTTGGTTTTCTCTACAAAGGTTAAAAACATTTGGATGAAATAAAATTTATACAACAGTAAGTTGACTGTTTTAAAAACAAACTTAATAGGGTTCACAGAAAATAAAACAAAATTTTGGACAGCCACACATTCTCGTATCTAGCATTCACGCAAAAATTACTAGGCTTGTGCAACAGGTAGCCCTTTAGATGGCTCCAATGATCTCTACATGCAGGTATCCACAGCATTTGTGCAATCACCTCCCCTTGATGGTGGACTGGACTTAGCAACTTGATTTTAATTAGTAGAAAATGGCAGAACTAGTGTTTTATCAGAGATGAAATTATGTTATGAAAAATGTGGTTTTTCCCTCGCTTCCTTCCTCCCTCATTCCCCTTCTCTTCTTGATCACTTGCTCCAAGGTCATCAGGTACAATATTGTGCTGATAGATACATAGAGAGTATGATAAACAACTGAAGTGTCCTGTTAACACTCAAATGAATGAACTTGACCATGGTGCATTGGTGTTGTTAGATAATTACACTTCCATCTGGCAACTTGACTACAATCATACAAGAAACTCTGAGCCACAGCCACCCAACTACACCACATGCGAATTTCTGTCCTTCAGAATCCATGTGAAATAATGTCCATGAATTGTTTTAAGGAGCTAAATTTTGGAATAATTTTTTATGAAATAATAGACCATTAATAAAATGTATAAAATAATAAAATGTGCTCAATCACTAAGAGAAAACAAATGAACAGAAAGAGATGTAAATATACCCCAGATATTGGAATTAGTAAACAAAAACTATTGAATGAGTTTTGGGAATGTGTGTAGCATAAAAGAGCTAATGGAAATAGATACAATGAGATAATAGAAGAAATTTCAGCTGAAATGGAAATTGACTTGAAAATATACTCTTTTTGCCATAAGCCCTGTGTGTATGCACACATGTGTGTGTGTGTGTATATATATATATATATATATATATATATATATAGAGAGAGAGAGAGAGAGAGAGAGAGAACAATTTTAAACTAATGTCAGATATGCTTTTATCTTGTTAGTAAAATGTGGTGATTAATTTGTTTTTGAACTTTTTTTAATTCTTGTGTTTGTATTTTTAAATAATACCCCATAAAATTTTATTTTTATATCTTCCCAAAACATCCAGATCTCAAGGTGATAGCTTCTGAATGTTACAGTAATAATAGTAGGAAATTTCAAAAAGTAATTCTCTTTATGAAGGCAAAGATATAAATTTTTATTGTTTAAATGCAAACACAAAGTATTAAGACTTGTGGTACGTACTTAAGTGAGTGAAAAATAGAGATCACTATTTCTGATAAATTGGAGTATTTGAGTGTCACCCTAGTCTTTTGCTGCCATGATATTTTATGAATGTCTAAGTTACACCTTATAAGATATATACCTACAATTAATATGGATGCAACAGTGTTTGCAAATTCATCTGTAACACAACCAGACACACTATAAAAATAGAATTTCTGTCTAGGAAATCAAGGTAAACTCAGACAAAAATACAGAGGCATTAGTTGATCATTGCTGATCAAACCTCTCTTTCATACTCGCTCACTCATGATGCCTCCCACATAGTTAGAGAGTTTTTATTGAGAGCGTGAGATCATCATCTGTGCATCTCACCTCTGGATATGCATTCAGGATGTGATCATTGAAGACTGCTGTGATATAGTGTAGAATGATGAGTAGAACCTTGGTACATTTACAAATACTTTCACAATATTGAAATGAGGAGTATAATCTCTTTGCCACAGATGAAAATTACATAATAACCTACTGAATTTCCTGTGAAGAAGCCCAATGGCAGAAATGTCAGTGACACAAGTCCTAGATTGCAGGTTACAAATTCATTGTATGAGAGATGGAGAGCCATATCCCCCTTCATTTCCATAAACTCCCTTCCTGAATCAACTCCCAAGCTCCTTCCTTCCACCTGCACGAGACCCAAAGAAACAACATAGTCTTTTTAGAATAGTGGTATGCATCATTATGCAACATTTCTGCAAAATAATTTTCTATGAAATTTTAATTTATCAAAAGGTGAATCCACAAAAACAAAAACAAAAACAAAATGTTTTGTTTCATATGAAAGTTTCACACTTTAAAATTCCATACTATTAGCAGAAGTAGAAATAGAAAAGGGAGGAGAAAAGGTAGAGAAAATCTAACTGTAGTACTGGAGACTTCTGGTCTCATAATTATATAAGATAGTATTATGGGTATAATTCTCATGAATTTTTCATAGCAATAATTATTTAAGTAAATTATAACAATCTAAATTGACAGACCTTATCACATGTCCAAATACACTGTTTAAGCATCTATATAGAATCTAAGTGGTCCTAGTGTAACTGATACAATAATGACAGAATGAAAATAAAGCTGATTATAAAGGAAGGCAAGGTCAAGTCAGCAGTATAACTCAGTAGTAGGGTGTGTGTTTATCATTCACAAGGCCCTGTGTTCCATCCCCAGCATTCTCCCCAAATTAATTAATTAACTATAAAGGAAACCAGAGGAGAACGAAGAGTCCCAAGAAGTTTATGGCTGGCTAGAGGTGTGAACTTGTTAACAGATAAAAGTTTTAATCCATAGTTGCTGCATTTATGTTTGGAAATTCTAACAATCAGAATCTAATAGTGTCATTGACTTTACTATTGGAGATCCCTGGAGTAGACACCAATCTTCTGCCTGCAGTTATGGTGTAGAGCAGGAAGAAAGAGCAAGAGAGAAAACAGAGTTCAGGCAGGGATCTGAGATGACCAGTTATTCTCAGGGAACAAAAGGCTATGAGGTATCCAGAACCTTGGTGTTTATTCATTACAACTGAGTCAAGGACAGTGATTGAGGTATCGTGGGTCTTTCCAGGAATGATAATGGTGTCTACAGTAGGCTAGTCAGAAGAATAAAGCACTTTTGCAAAGACAAGGACAAGACAGGGTATGATGAGGAAACTACAGTTCCCCCACATGCCTTACTGTCTTTAGCAGGTCTTATCTTGCCCTGTGAAATGTCACAGCAGTCATTAGCCCTAGGGCTTCCAGCTGTGACCAGAAAAGAGTGAGGAGTTTCCGAGTTCCAGTCCAGGCTCAAATGCAAGAAAAGAACAAGCTTCAGATATCCCTTAGACTCAATTTATAATTCATGGCCTCCAACATTTTATAAGTAGGCTTGCCACATAATACAAACTCAAGCAACTTCATTATTAAAACTGAGCAGTGCGGACTAGCTGAGTGTTCATTGGCTCCAATGTCAAAGATTTGCATTCGAAACCCAGCTCACTGTTTATTTCATAGCCTTAAATTTACTCTATTACAATTTCAATTGCATAAAATATACATAGTATAGATTGCTCAGTTGTCTGCTCTAAAATAATTTTAGTAAAAACGCTTAGCCTTGTGCTTAGTACAAACAAAACACTTAGTAAAGAATTCAGTATTATCACTGCTTTGTTGGTGACTGTGTAGCTCATTTCATTATGCATGGCAGTTATGTTCTATAAAGTCACTACAAACATTGAGCTGGTCATGACTAATTACTGCCCCATGTGGAAATACAGGGGTAGGTTTCTGTGAGTTTGTGTTCAGAATGGTTCTCTCAACCAGACGCTATTTGCATTGTAGGTTCATTTGCAATGTCCTTTTAAAACAAACTATTATCATCAGCATGGGTACCCCTGCTTCATCATAACCCTTCTCTTATATAACATGTCAGAGATGTAGTCTAACCTCACCACTGGATGATTCTGCATTTGAAAATTAACTTACTCACTGAAATGCATTCATAATCCCCAAAATTAGTCATCCCAAACCATTCACAGTCATGTAAGCCATGTGCAGAATGGCAAAAATCTTTGTGTTCCATGATAATATAAGTTCCTAGATAAGGCCAAAAGAAGTTATACGGCCTCTTGCTGCAGTTCTCATGCTTTAAGCAAGTGTCTTTTTTGCAGTCTATATAATGTCATGCTGTCACATTTTTAGCCTTTCATTATAGCAATTTCAATATTTCAGATGCCTCCCAACCACAGGTGTGAGATGAAGTCTAATGCTGCTGAGTGAAAGCAGACTTTGAAGTTTCTTATGGCGATGATACACACGTGTGTTAGGCTCTCTGCTTTGATGGGCTGCTTGAAGAATTAATTTTACATGTTTGCTTTTGCTTGTTTGTTAGCTTTTATTTTTATTGGTACTTGTTTGCAGTATGAAATGATTAGATTCATCATAAGGAGCTGACACACATACCTATTAATTCATTTTATGCTCCCTTCACACTCCCCCATCTCATGGTCCCTTCCCTTTTGGAAAAGATTGATCGCCCTGTTTCCTATTTTCTGTCTGTATTTTTGCTCTTTAATTTATGTATTCCTTGGGTTTCTCTAAGAGAGACCACAGAATAGTTTGGTTCAGGCTTGTGTTTCTGATTTATTTCACTTAACATTGACCTCCAGGTGTATGTATTTCCCTACAAGTGATTCAGATATATCCCTCTTTATAGAATAGTAGTTTTTTATTGTGTATATATGTCACATTTTCTTGTGGTATTGAGGAATGTACTTTAATTGGCACAATTGGAAACACTAGGAAAAATTCACAGGGGTTCAATCTACCTCTAGAAATTTATAAGAAACTTGACAGAATTTGAAGTAATTCAAGCTTTCAAGTTAATATATTTGAAGTGATAATCTTACTCTGGGGATAGAAGCTATTCAGATTACAAAAGGAAAAAAATATGAATAATTTCACTTCATGAAGTTTGCCTACAACCAGTCAGAATTTCAAACGTTAAGAGTGAGATATATGTTAGAGTCTGAGGGATCTCAGAAACCACATTATTCAAACTTCTGACCCAATCAAGACTGCTTTCTACATTGTTATAGTGTGGTTGGATGGCTCCCACTTACGCCTCATGTAATCATGGATGGGGCTAAGTCTGGCATTCGTGATTGATTTGTTCTCTAGCACTAGGACTGGCAATGTGAGTGTTGCATCCGCTCAGGGGTGGAGCCGATGCACAGTGTAAAGGAGAAAAGAAGGTGTTTTCCCTTTTCCCCTGGTTAGCACTTTGCTGTATTTATGGCCACCATGAATGACTGCCCTGCCAAGCCACACTGCCTTAGAGTCAACTGAGTATAGACTAAAAGCCCCAAAACCGTAAGAAATAATCCTTTCCTTCCCTAATTTTGGGCATCAGGTATTTTGTCTCAGCAATAAAAAATAAATAAATAAATAATCAAGACACACATCTTCCCTCATATATAACATATTTTCCATTATTACTCAAATACATTGAGAAGAAACATTATTTCTCAAAAATAAATTCATTCTATTTTTAAAGCACATATTTAAACAACTATTTTATGAGCTGAATGAAAAGTGTTAATGTCAACCATTCATCCCCACTTAATTTTTAAAAAGCAAATATTACCTTGTTTTTCTCTTACCTCACTATTCTTTTCATGTTGTAGCAACTTCTAAAGACTTCCTGACTTCAATCCTAGACCACTGTGCTCAGTAGAAATAACAATGCCACAGAATTGTGAAATTTTGATAAATTTAACAAACATAATAACTACTGTATCTACATTAGTTTCAGCAGTAAGCTGGAATTTTAATCAAAATCATTTGTTAGTGAAAAAATGTTCAATAATATTGTTTTCACATTTTTTGTACAAAAATTAATCTAAACTATAAGATTGATACATAAATTAAAGTTTTAGCCAGGGATTTAGCTCAGTAGCATAAGCACCTGCCTGGCAAATGGGAGGTTGTGAATCCAACCTTTGGTACAAAAAAAAAAAGTTTTAGTCTGGGGGGGCCTGAGACATTGACTATGTGTAACAGAAAGAAAAAGAGAAGGGAGAAAGAGAGAGACAGAGACAGAGACAGAGAGACAGAGAGAGAGAGACAGAGGGAGAAGAAAGAAGGGCAGGGAAAAGGGAGGGGTTTGGAAACCTTTTAAGATTTCCTTATTTTTTTAATACAACACACTGTATTTCATCTGTTCCATGTTGCGAGCAGGAACAAAAAGTGAAAGATCTTGCATTCAAGCTTCATGTCTATCAGTTATTAGCTTTACAAGCGTGCATACAGTTTTTTAGCCTTAGCTCTATTTTCTGTGATGCAAAGATGGGATTTACAATGTTCTGCATAAGGTAATAAAAGTGATTGAGATAATGTACATGAAAATGTACTTTAAATGGCAAAGCGATATGAAAATAAGCTGTTATTATCTTTTGAGTTTTCATCTTCCAAACTTCTGTTGGCTCTGGGATTAGACCATGATCAGGGAAAGTAAACAGACTGCTTTTACCCTCCACTGAGTTATAACTTTAATCAGTAAATACCCTTGAGTGATCCTAATTTTGAGTTATCAGAGAACCCTAAGATTCATTAGGGTTTAAATGCATCTAGGCAGAGAGAGATTTTTTTGTTTTGTTTTGTTTTGCTTTTAACAAATTATAATTTAAAAGGTAGTCACATGCAAGTACATATTTGATCTTCACCACATCCCTAATAAAGGCAAAGATCATGTTTTTATTTAATACTTGGCAAGTGAAGTACTTGAGGATTAGTAATTTTTTTTTTTTTTTGCGGCACTGGGATCGAACTCTCAACCTCACACCTGTCAGACAGGCGTTTAAGCAACTGAGCCAAATCCCCAGCTCTAGTTTTTTGAGGCAGGGTCATACTATGTAGCTCAGACTGGCCTTGCGCTCGCATTGTAGCCCAAGCTGGCCTCGAACCCACAATGCTCCTCCTACCTCAGCCTCCTGAGTGCTGGGATTAAAGGCATGCGCCACCACACCCGGCTAGGGGATTAGTAAATTTTTGTTACATTACTAAAAATTGAGCTAAAGTATTATCACCTCTGGGTCAGTGCTCTTTTATAATAGTAAATATAACTGAATGATCAGAAATCTATGTTCAAAACTAGAAGAATGTGTAAATTATGATGCATAAATAAAGTAGAATACTGTGGCCATTCGAAATGATAATAAAGAATGAAACAGTCTATTGCAGATTGGATGCATTTGTATGTATTTTATGATCAGTGTGGTTATTCTTTTAGGAAGCCAGCAGCAAGGTCAAAAGAATATGGATTCTTAAAAAGCCTATTGCAGCATTTACATTTTTCTTTCTTTCTTTTTACTCATTACTCAATATTATTACAGTAGCCTGATGTTTATACCTATCACTTTGCAAATTAGATTTTTTCAAAAAATGTCTATTCTTGACTCACTTTAAATTTTTATACAACATCTACCTCTTCCACCTGTGCATTGGCATTTAGAAAGGAGATATTTTACCGAAAATTCCTCGCAGGATATATTTCCTCAAGACAGCGCAGTTATCCTAAAAATGATCTGAAATTAGTCTTCTAAGAAAATGTATATGAAACAATAGCATTAGAGGGAATGTGTTCTTTTCTAGGGTTAGTCAAGTTGTTTTAATAGCTGAATTCAATACATATTTCACTGAGGAAATCTAAAATCTTGTTCTTAAACATTTATTATTTGATTTCCCAACAGATTGTCCTTAATGGTTCTATATTTTCTTTTGAAGGGTTATTCTGTTCACAACTGGTTATATTTCTGAACATATCTCATTAAAAGCTATCTCTTCTTTGTACCACTGTCATCCTTTACACTCTGAAGGGGTATTTCCCCACCTAAAAATTCATAGTTGATAATGTAAATAGCTATGAATTTTAAAATGTGTTTGAGTGGTTCAGTAAATCTCTAGATTAAAAAATGAAAAGCTTTTGAGCAAGCGCAGAACAGTTCTACCTGTATCCTATACTACAAATGTTTATTTCATTATATATCCTTGGATTTTCAGATATCTACATGGGACAGTGATAAGCAAAAGTAAGGAAGAAGCAAGCATAGACAGCTTCATGAGTCACTGAAATAGATACTACTTGGTTTTGCAGCTCATATAATAATGAATAGCAGAGAACACTCAAGTTTTTGTATTAAAATAAGAAAAATGAAGCAAGTCCTTTCAAAAACTCTGAATATAAACTCTTCACCCAATTAAAAAGTGCATTCGCTTTCAGTTGACGATGAAGTAAGGGACAGATAATTGCAACTGTCTATGTTAACCTTGTAAAGAGCTTTCCAAAATCATTAAGCATTCAAAAATTTTATTTGGCCTGCAAAATTTTCCTGAACTGCACTCACACTTATTAAAACCACTCCCTGACCATTTTCACCCACTCTTAGAGCACTCCATATCATTAAGCTCAGGCTAGCAACCATTTTCCTGCAACAGATAATGATTTTTTTTCTCACCCACATAAATTTCCACCAAAATCAAAATGAAGGACACTAAAAGCTGCCCCAGTGAACGATAAATTTGCCTCAGGACTGTACCGAGATGAAATTGAAACAGCCATCCTTTAGTATTTTCTTTGATTTCATACTACATGTGCCATGTTACTGATTTTATACATTTTTTGAGGGAAATGATAATTTCCTTTGGTGTCTTATAGATACAGAGCACTTTAATATAGGATATGTTCGTTAGGTTCTGTTTAACCCCTGCTGTGTCTGATCCATATGGTCTGGAGTTTATTTTTCATGGTGAAACATGGCAGAGGATGTACTATGAAGATGATAACAATATAAAGAAAGAAAAACTAGCTTCCCATATTGGCTGATGTGTTATTTCCTCTCCACTCTGACATCCCATTCTGACTGGAGAGTTTTTGTAGTGTTAGCCTTGTCATCTGGGTCAGTAGCTCTTTCTTTTGTATTTGTTATGCAGAGGACTTTTCTTGTCATGGGAGTTTCATGGATTTTCTCCTTCTAGCAATACTACTGCATTGAGGTTGAAAAATACCTTTTGTTACAATCAGGAGTTACAATTCAATGCCAGATGTTATTCTCAAAGATATTTCCCTCCTAGTCTACTACCCTAGTTTGTGTTTCCCATATTAGTTTGGGAATTAAACCCAGCCAACAACACTGGAATTGCTCTTACTGTAAATTATGAACTTTAAACCCAACCAGGGCATATTCTAGTGGTCTCTAAACTGCTCCGGGTTCAGTATCATTGTGTGAAGCTTTATCCTCCAATGCTCAGTGCCAACCTGCCTCCTGCTGGGCCTGGCTGGATCCTCTGAATGTCACAGTGAAGACTGACACTTACAGTTCACCCTGTGTTATGGTTTGTGTCTGGATGTTCCTCCAAAGCCTCACGTGGTCATGGTGGCAGGCTTCTGGAGCTACTGACTGATTCATGGTCCAATGCTGGAATTGTGGGTGTGAGTACCTCACACACCCTAGAATAGATGTAGCCTACATACAATATAATGGACAGAAAGAGTCTTCTCACATTCCTCTCATTTTGCTCTTATTGCTTTCTGTATCTGCCACCGCCATGAACTGCTGTCTCTCTGCCATGCCACCCTGCCTTGGAGTCAGCTGATTATGGACTGAAACCTCCACAAACAGTGAGCTAAATAAACCTTTCCTTCCTCAATTTTGGGTGTCAGGTATTTTGTTCTAAAAATGAGAGAAAAGTAATCAGCACACTCTGCTATCTAGTACTGAGCATTGCTGGAGATCTGTACTCAGACTACGAAATGCAGCACAATAAAATAATGAGGCACACTCTTTTTTTATTGGATGAACTTTTAAAAATTTTATTGGTGATATATATTTGTGATTCACAATAATTACATTTATCTTGGGAAGTTGGTTCCAACACATGTCACATGTACATCATGTTTCCTCCCGTCACTCTTCCATCTTCCCCCTCTTCCTTATTCTCTTCCCATTTCTACAGAGTCTACCCTCCCTCTTTCCTACCATTGTATTTATTTTGCTTATGAAATTATTTATATTATGGATTTCTTTCATAAAATAAACTATTTTTTCTCCTTCTGAACTGCCAATGAGATCTGAAAGGAGCTTTGTCATTTTCCAGTGAAATTTTTTAAAACAGACATTTCTAAGACTTCTTACCAATTCACTTAATTAGAAACAAAGTTATGACAGCACAGTCTAACTTCTGGCAGGTGCTGTTCAGAGCTGGAGCCGGAATCTTTCCAGTACAGCATCTTTGCAAATTGCTGAAATGATGGCCTAACAGTGGGAGTCACAGAGCTGATAGAGGTGGAGGTGTTTATTGATATTCCTTTCAGGAGATAGTGGGTAAGCACGGAGCAGTTTCATTCAACATAAGGTCAAAATTTCATCTATATGAATTCTAGTGAATCTAACCTGTTCTACTTTTTTTTTTCTTGTAAGGTAGTCTGGTTTGAGGTAGAAGATTTCATTAATCATTTTCCATGGCAGTTATGGAGCATCTTGCAAAATAACTCATAAGACCTCGTAAAATCAACAGAAAGCAACGTTGAAACATAGAGAATGAAAAATGGCCAATATGTTTGAAGAATGACAAAACACTGACCTTTTCGTTTTTTGTGAAAAAAATCCCATTGCCTAAATTCCTATTGGAAGATCTACAGAATTACATAACAGGGTCATGAAATCAAAAGTTCTACAGTCTTTCATCATGTAAATAATTTCTATGTCTCTTTTATAATAAGCCAATAATATCTGAACTTAAAAAAAAAGATTTAAACAAACATCTCTCCCCTTCCTTTCACAATAAAACATTCACTTTGAAGACTCTTTGTTACCTACCTGGCGATAAATAAAAATTAAAATTCCTCAACCTTATTTCATCTTCACTGGAGCCCACAGCAATGTTTATAGGCGAATCATAGCTGGTGTACATTGACACTTCCTGGGGCCAAGAAAATGTCAAAATGAATCTTTAAAGAGTTCTGAGGGTCATTCTCAGTTGTTTGGGCTTTGGGCCAACCACAAGTTTGCATTACCCATTTCTGCACAACCGGAGGCTACCAAAACAATGTCTCCTACCCGCAGGAGAGATGTCACCTTGCAAGATCATCGGCAGCCTGTTCCTTAGAGACCAGCTGTTGAGTGGGCTATTTCAGGTAGCAGCACAGAAGAAGAGGCAGGCAGTGCTAGAGATGATTAAAGAAGGTAGTGCCAAGAGAAACAGTATACAACAGCTGGAAAATGTGTGAGAGGTTGTTAGATACAGTATGCAAGTCCTTTGAGAAAGTGCTTTACTAAAATATGTGTAACTGAAATTTGAACCCTAAAACCAATGAAGGAATTAAGAAGCCAAGGCAACTGTTAAAAAAACTTCCTTTCAAGAATTATATATATATATATATCATTAGGAGATTGGAGCTATTTGAAGAGAAAAGGTTTGGGGGTATGTTTTTGCTCCTTTCAAATTCTCCTATGACTTTATACATGTTTTCACACTGTTGAGGGAGAACCCAATTGTCTCCCTTAAGGAGGAGTAAAGGCTATTTCTGTTAAGAGTGTAAAAGCAGCAGTCAACCTAGAACCTCAGCTAAAGGGAATGGCAAAGAGTCCCACAGTGCAGACACACATACTCCAGAAATGGGAAGAGCAGATTGGCTTCATCTTTGCAGTCCCCAGTTCAGCAGTGAGGTCAGAATTTCAGTACATTTCTGGTGCTCATTCTGTGGATAGCATCCCTACAGGAACATGAGGGAAGAAATAAACACACACACAAATACACACACACACAGCATGCCCAAGATACCTTTATGCAATTCTGACTTGCTTTTAAAATTTTATTTACCTGCTCTTTTGCTGGAAACATGGCCTCAACATTTTCCAAGTGTGAGATGTTTTTTCAGTTTTTCGTTGCCTTCTGATTAGCTTTTTGTTGCTACTTTAATGGACCAGGTGGTTATACTTGGAACACCAACTGTAGCCCTAGGTAAACATCTCAGGACACCTAAGGTTCATAATGAAGTTGAGCGTAATCTGGTTTTCCAACCCATAGGTGTAAACATTAGAAGTTTGTGAGCAAAATATCCTTCTAGTTCAATGGTTTAATATCCTGTTACAGGAATCTCGAGTGTTGATGTCTATGACTGTTTATCTCTGTCTAGAGCTCTCTGACTTGAGTCTAATTCTTCCTCAGTAGAAAGTGACAATAAACCTTGTGTACTAATCCCTTCTATCTGCCTGACTATACTTTTGGAGCCTATAGAACTTGTTGATGGAGGAATGGCTAGGGCCAAAGATTTATTATTGCTTTTCTTTTCTTAACATTTATTCTTCCATGGTTTGGTGATCCAAAGTTAGAAATCAAGGTATTAGAGCTATGTTTCTTCTGAAGGGTCTAAGGCCAGTTCCTTCTCAGTTCTCCCAGCTTCTGGTAGTATTTGGAAACCCTTGATTTCCCCCACTTGCAGCAGCTGGATTGTTCTAATCTCTACCTCCAACTTTTTCAGGCTAACTCCTGTGTGTGTCTATGTCCCATATCCAAATTTCTTTCTCCTTATAATGTCACTAGTCATTAATTTGAGAGCCCATCCTATGTCAGTACAGTCACATCTTAACTTTATTGCATCTGTAAAAACCCTATTTCCAAATAAGCTCATAAGTTAGTGACTAATCTGTGTGGCAACTAGTTTGCAAAGTCACCTAAGCAAGGCATGGGAGTGAAAATGTTAATATTCTCAACCACCCCAAAAATATAGCCTGAATGCAATTAGTCAGGAGAAGAAAAGCTAAGGATAGGTTCTGTGACCCAGATGGTGTCTTCTGAGTAACACACAACTCATCATGCTTTTGATACAAAAGATAACAATAGCTTTTCCTTTATTTTTGCGGTATGCCAAGCTGTTGATTCAGGTGCTAAGGATGTCTTTCAATTGAATATCACAAGTCTTCCTTGCTAAATTTTGCTCATTACCAAAACATTTGGACATTCAGATGTGGAAATATCATCTATCACGCAGCTTGAATTCTAGAAAAGTACTGCTTCAATCTGTCCCTGTTTTGTGCATACTCATTTTTTATTAAAAGAGGTAGCATGTACCCTCACTGACAATTGTAGGCAACAGCCTTTTAATTCATCATTTCTGATAATAGGCAATTTTCAATTCCTGGAAACAGATGAACACTGTAAGGCAGCAATAAACAGGAGGACAAATAAAGACACATTGGGCAATACTGTTCCTTGTTTCTTTTTCTTTAATAATGAAGGTGGTATGCAGGGCCTAAACCTGTTGCTCGCCAAAAGAATGAAAGATGGATTGTGAGAATGATCTATGATCTAAGGGAATGAAAACCTACTCTTAGCCTTAGTCTTACATGCATGTGCTATAAAAGGTGATTTCAGCCATTTTCTCATCTTTCTGATTCCATCTAACGTGATCTCCGCTTACTCATGGTCACAACTCCAGGACATTTTGTAACATGAATCTAACCAGAGACTTTGCTCACCTCCTCAACTCAGTAAAACTAAAAGCTTCAAGTTGTATAGGCCATGCTCCTCAAATAAATTAAACTGGGTAGCCTGGAGTTAAAAGTTCATATTTAAGCTTGGGCATTCTGTGCCCTAGTGGTGCTTATTAGCCTTAATTTAAAAAAAAAAAAAAGCAAATCACCTCCAAATTACAGTTGATGAAAAAAATTAATAGTGGTAATTTTAACGTAAGGGGAAATAAAAGTATCACCATTTGAAGACAGAAAGAATCCTAAATAAAGTTCTAATTTTTTGCAGCAAAAATGTTGCTTGCATACCCTGATATATATTGTCTATAAAGTTAGTCATGTATTATTATGCAAACGCTGTGTTCTGAGACTTTTCAGTAAGATTGATCAAGAACATTAAATATGAAAGTAAGGAAGAAACATTTAACATTGTTGAAAAGTAATTAAAAATATATTTCACCATATGTTCCTCCATCATCAGTTCGCTTCAGCAAAACAAATTCCAAGAGCATTTATTATCCCCCATCATTTTTTAAAGAGGCCTAATGTTCACATGTTTATGGATCTCAAGCTATGCAGATAAAATGAATCATCTCTGAAAGAATGGCAGGAAATCCGTTCTCCTGAATTCAACAAATTACACAAAATGAATCAATGTGGCTGTCCTCTCCCTTTTCATAAGAAAACTTGGAATCTTTCATCTCCACACATGTAATAGTCAGAGCGTACTGATTTGACGAATGCTATTATGGACTAAATGTTTGTATTTCCTCCAAATTCAGTAACCTTAATCTGTAAGTGCTGGAAACTGGAGACATGGCTTTTGGGAAGCCATTAGAGCCAGATGAGGTCATAGGGATGGGCCCAACTGAATGTTTGGGAATCAAGGGAAAGGGAAGGTTGGGAGATGGCACAAAAGTAAAAATGATTAAGACGTGATTATATACATGATAAATGCAATTCCCTAGGATGAATGTAATTATTACATATCACAAATATATACCAATAAATGCAAAAAAACAGGAAAGAAACAACAGTTTGTTTTTCCTTTGTCTCTTTTGAGGGTATAGCAGGAATAGCAGTTGCAACACGGAAATGGGTCCTCATCAACAACCTGACCACGGTAGCATCCTGGTTTTGGACTTCTAACCTCCAGAACTATGATAGATAAATGTTTATTTAAGGCATTCTGTCTGCATAACTTGTTACAGCAGCCTGAGCAGACTAAGACATTTAGAAAGCAGTAAAATTTTAATGATGTATAAGAGAAGAGTTTTCTG
Source organism: Dasyprocta punctata (assembly GCA_004363535.1). Taxonomy (NCBI): domain Eukaryota; kingdom Metazoa; phylum Chordata; class Mammalia; order Rodentia; family Dasyproctidae; genus Dasyprocta; species Dasyprocta punctata. Next base: position 72,535 of record RJWM01002752.1, read on the forward strand.
TTTAATTAAAAATGGTAAATCAAATACAGTTTTCACTGAAAATCTTGCAGTGTCTCTCAAGTGATGTTCACATTAGGAGTTTATTCAACATGGTTTATGATTTCATGGAGAATATTCAAAAGAATCATTTTCCTTTAGGTGACAATAAACCTTCACATTGGCAGAATGATTTTTGCAACATAAAACAACCAGGAAATAATGAAGAGCAATTTGTTTCACAAATAAGAACATAATACAAAGATCTTTGAAGGAAAATAACATCCCTGATAGGGAAGGAATCAATACTCTATAATAAAAATAAGGGTCTTATTGGCCCTCTTCCTGGATTGGCCACTGCTCTGGCTACATAATGTGTTATTGCCCAACTTGCATTCTTTTCTTAAGATTGACTCCCAGACTTTGGTTCTATGAAGTGGTCAAGCTAGTAGACACAACAGAGAAGGGGAAATTTTCTGGTAGAAATGTGGAGAAGGTAACTCGTTCCTCAAAGGGTACTTACTGAAGGTTTTTTAAAAAGAAACGTTCAACAATAAATTAGTAAACTAGTAATATAGATCAATGACACTTTGGACATAAAATATTAATACATGTAAACAATTTAATACTAACCTTTATAAACAAAGTTTTTTCTAATCATTCTTTTTTATGAGTTCTTGTAGAACCTTGCTTTCCTCAGACTTAAGAGGAAAATTTAAAAAGGTGTTACCCTTATGGAAAGAAAAAGGATTCTCAGGCATATATGGTCAACACCTACCCAGTAATCTCAGTATTTTGAGAGACTGAGGTAGAAAGACCACTTTGAACCCAGGTTGAACAACTTAGTGACTTGATGAAACTCTGTCTCATCCATTTAAAAATGGATGGGAATACAATTTAGTGGAAAGCCCTGTAATCAATCCCCAAAACAAAAAAGAAAGAAGAAAGAGACCTTCCTCCTGCTGAATCATAGTGCACTTTGGAATAGAGTTTCGCGTGAGTTTTACCACTGCTTACTCCCTCAAAGCAAGAGATTTTCTTTCTTTCTTTATCTTTCTTTCTTTCTTTCTTCCTTTCTCTCTCTCTCTCTCTCTGTCTCTCTCTCTCTCTCTCTGTCTCTCTCTCTTTTAATACACAACACTGAGGCAATCTTGGATGAATGGATGGATACATGAGTGGATAAAAAATAAGTAGATTGTTGAATATAAAATTATGTAGATCTTAAGGAAATTTTAAAAGAAATGAATAAAAGGAGAAAAATATTTTATAAACTTTTACATAAAAAAGAAACTATAATCTTAAATAATGTCTTTCTTGGAAGTCAAATCATTAAAATTAATTCCTACAGTAATCCAAACGACCAGTGCTACTCCCCTGGACTACTGCAGAAGGTTCCTGATGGCTCTTCTCTCTCTATTGTACTTCCCTACATTCTAGTCTCAAACTAACACCTCAATAATGACAAGACCCTGTGGAAGATGGATCCAACAACTCTTTAGTAATCCTCTCCAAAGGACACTCAGAATTATAGAAATGAAGGAAAAATCAAAATATGACTCCAAAAGTATAGAGAATATATTCACTGAAATCATAGCAGAAAAATTTCTAAATCTAGAAAAATAGCTCAGTATTCAAATGGTACAAGAAGGATGCAAAATACCAAAGCATGACCAAGGTGACTTCATCCCAGGGATGCAAGGGTGGTTCAACATATACAGTTTAATAAACACAATACATAATATAAACAGAAATAAGGGCAAAGATCAGATGATCATCTCAACAAATGCAGAAAAACCTTTTGATAAAATCCAACAGATATTCATGATAAAATCCAAAGGAAAGTAGATACAGAAAAACCTCTTGTCAAACCGACAAAAGCCATTTATATCAATCCCTTGCCAACATCATAAAAGTGGGGGAAAACTTAAACATTTCCTCTAAAATCAGGAACAAAGCAAGATGTCACTCGCGCCACTCCTATTTAATATAGTACTTCAAACTTTAGTCACAGCAATCAAGTGAAAGAAAGAAATATAATGGATATATGCAGGAAAAGACCTCAAACTCTTCTTATTCATAGATGGCATGCTCTTTTGCATAGAAGACCAAAGAACTCCACCAAAAGACTCTTACAAGTAATAAACAAATTCAGCAACATGGAAGAATGCAAAATTAATTCACAAAAATTAATAAACTCCCTGTCTGTCAACAACTAACCCACCAAGAAAGAAATCAGAACAACAATCCTGTTCACAATAGCTTCAAAAAAATTAAGTATCTAGGAATTAGCCTCACCGATAAAATATAAAACCTCTATAATGAAACTATAGAGCTTTAAAAAAATAAGATGAAAAGGGCATCAAAAATGGAAAATTATAACCTGTTCCTGGATAGGCAAAACCAATATTATCAAAATGGCCATGTTACCAAAAATGATATATAAATTTAATTAAATCTCAGTCAAAACATCAACAGCATTCTTCATGTAATTAGAAAAACAATTCTTTATGTGACCCCAGAGGAGACACAGAATTCCCAAAGAAACCCTGAACAACAACAGCAAAACAAGACGCATCATAACTTTAAGTTATATTACAAAGCTACAGTGATTAGAAACAGCATTGCACTGGCACAAAAGGCTTATCTGTGGATCAATGGAACAGAACTCAGAATTAGGAAACAGTTCCAAGCATCTTCAGCCATGTGATCGTCAACACGGGCCATAAATATACATGGAGAAACGATAGCCTCTATAGTAAGTGGTGCTGGGAAAACCTGCTAAACACTTGCGGCAGAATGAAGCTACACTCATGCATCTCTCTCTGTACTAACATTAAATCAAAATTGATTGACAATCTACATTCAAGAATAAAAACATTGAATCTGCTGGAAGATAAATTGCACAATAGTATCAACAAATGGAATTTTATCAAATTAAAAAGCTACTCCCCCAGTAAAGGAAAGAAAACAACACAATGAAGAGGCAACCTACAAAGTGGGAAAGTATTACTAGCTACTCATCAGACAGAGAAGCAACATTTAGAATATACAGAAAGAACCCCTCAAAATATATGACAATGAAAGATTGGATCAAAAACGAGCAATTTAAAAGACTAGATACTCCTCACAAGGAAGAAATACAAATGAATCATTGGTGCATGAAAAAAGTTTCAGCATTTTTGACTATCAGAGAAATATAAATTAAAACAACACAGAGATTTCATCTTGCTCCACAAAGAGTAGCTATCATCATGAATGCAAAAGCAACCAGGCTGTAGGGTAAAAGAAACACTTCTACAGTGTTGGTGGAAATGCAAATTATTACAACCACTATGGAGATCAGTACAGATATTCCTTAAAACCTGAAACAAAAAGTTCCATTTTACCTAGCTACACTTCTAGATATCTTCCTGAAAGAGTTAAAAGACATGTTACAGTGACGCAAGAACAACCATGCTTCTAGGCACACAACAGACGATAGCTAAAGCTCGGAAGCAGCCTATATGCCCACTAACAGATGAATAGATTTTAAAAACATGATTTATAAACATAATGGGGTATCACTCAACCTTAGAGAAGGGTGAATTTTAGTCATCTGTAGAAAAATGGATGTACCTTGACTCCATATTGCTAAGTGAAATAAATCACACACAGAAGGTTAAATATTGCATCCAAAGTATAAATAATGTAAAGAGTAAAATAAAAGAACAATGATAGGAACCAGGAAAGCAGACTTTGTGGAGATGGGAAGGGAATCCAAGGATAAAGGGAGATGGGAGGAAGGGAAAGTATTGGAAGTGCAAAGGATCAAAACGTAATACATACATTTACTCGTGTCATGATGAATATATTTATTATGTATTGTAAGCATATAGTACCAAACTATCTGTAGATAGTGTATTGAAAACCTGCCAATTAAAGAGTTTTAATTAAACTAGGAAAACAACTTGAATGTAATCAAAAGAAAACTCTTCTTTCAAGTCCTACTTTTTTGTATCAAAGAACATTATCAACTAAGTAAACAGACAACCTACAGAATGGAAAAATACATATCTTTTACAACAAAAGTATAAACAATCCAGCTAAAAAGTAAGTGCTGGCCAGAGTAGACATTTCAAAGAAAATATACAAATGGCCACTAGTTCCCAGGGAAATGCTCAACATCCTTAGATGTTTGGGAAAGGCAAACCAAAAACACAGTGAGATACTACCCCATGCCTACAAGAATGGCTGTCACCAAAACATCAGAAAATTACAATTGTCAGTGGCAATATGGAGAAATTCAAATGCCTGTGCATTATTGGTAGGAATGCAAAACAGATCATTGGTATCCAGAAGTGTCTGACACTTTCCAAAAAACCAAAATAGAATTTCTGTGTGGCACAATCATCAATGTTCATTGCAATATTGTATCAGTAGACAAAAGGTAAAAACAGCTCAAGTATTTATCAGTAGATGAAATGATAGGTGAAATGTGATGTATGAATAGACAATAGAATATTGTTTACCATTGAAAGAAATGAAGTCTGATGCATGTTATAGCAGAGTGAAATATGCCATACACAATAGCAAAACTAAGGTGCATCAGATACATATGAACTACTCAAAATTGGCAAATTTATAGATATAGTTAACGTTAAACATCATCATATGTTCAGTGAACTGTTTATGAAGAGTTACCACTTAACAGTTTCAAATGTCCTGTATGGGGTAATGAAAAGTCTTTTATAGTGATGGAAAGTGTATGCATAGTGATGATAATTGTACTGGACTGTACTTATAATTAATCCCACTGAATTTTACACTTAAAATTGTTAATATGACCAATTTTGTGTTAAATTTTATAGTTAAAAATAAACAAAAGCCAATATTAAATAATTTTGTGTTCACATACTTGTTTCTTTAAAACATCCTTCTAATAAGCTTAGCATCTGAAACTGTATCTTAACTGAAATGTCACTGAAATAAGTATTACAGATGCTCCTCAATTTAGAATGGGAGTAAGTCTGGATAAACCTATCAAAAATTGAAATTACGGTAAGTCACAAATGCATGAAATACATCTGACTTACAGAACCTCATAGTTAGCAACACAGCCCACTATTAAACATTAGACAGTGCTCCTTGTATTCGCATTGCTCTCTGGGAGCTGTAGTATAGCAGCGTGAGAGAACCAGAGTGCTTACTGCTTCTCACCATCATGGAGACAAACGATTGTCAGTTGAACCATCATTAACTTGGGGACCATATTTGTATAGCTCCAAAATTACTTTTTTTCTACTTCTTTTCTGTGGCAGATGGATAGGTGGTCTATGACATCATCGACAACTTATAAAGCAAGGGAATTTTGCAATACACATTAAGGAAAATCAGTAGTCAAAGAAACACTTGCATATTGGTCACTGCATTTCCAGTTGCTCGCTATTTAACACAAAGAAACACAGAGCAGAGTGAAGGTTCTAGAATGCACTGATTACTTCAAAATTGCATTTATATAACCTGTTTCCAAGATCACATTTATTTCATGGTACATTTTTGCACAAATGATACCTGCATGCATTCTCATTATAGGAAATTGGAACAGGAGACAAAGTAAATGTTCTATCCCTGAAAACTACATATCCCAATGCCACTTTTCAGAGAATGATCTCTATTTTCAAATTTCTGTTTACTTTTCCAGATATAAAATCATTGTGCCATATTAGAAAAGGGGGAGTTATATTATATTTAATTAATTTTACACAAAAATATGAAAAGGCAGCCAAAATACCAATTATATTTTGAAAGCCTGCTACATTCAGTATATATTTTTTCACTTTGACTGGGGTTTCTGGGGATTGAACCCAGACTTTTACTCATACTAGGCAAGTACAATAGGATTAAGCTACATTCCTAGTCCTACACATATATTTTTATCTAGCACAGAAAATTCAAAGGCATAAAGTGCTGTATCCTTTAGATATGTGGAAATTGAGACAATCAAGTGACTTTTCTGTGAACACATGGCTAATAAGTACCAAAGTCAAACCTTTCTAATTGTCGGCCTGATGTTCAAGCTCGTTGAACCAACCGCACAGGAATCAAAGGGCATCCTGAAGGGCAGCTCTCTCCTGGAGCTGATCCTGCCATGTTAAGAGCCAAACAGAATGAAAGCTCAAGACAAGAAGGTTTTATCTTGTTCATGAAATAGTTTCACATCTTGAAACACCTTTCATGGTGTTTGCTGATTTCTTTTTTTCAGACATATTTTTGTTAGATATAGATTTTTGCAACATGAACAGTGGTGACTATGTGGTGGGCATTTTCTATACATCTAGATTCTTCATCAATGCACAGTGAAAAAATAAAAGTAGATGGGCTACACAGAGAAAAGAGAAAGCAGTTTTTGGCTATTTTATAATCTCCGGTAGATGAAAAAAAGTGTCGAAATATTTTCCACTTCACCAGAGGTGGCTAAGGAATTTCATCACGCTTATTTAACAGAGAAGATGGTATCTTAGCTAGTCAATGAGGACATTGGTAAGCCTTGGACCAAACAGGTTGCACAACAGTTTCCCCAGGCTACACTATTCCCTTCCCTGTGTCAGAAGCCAGTGGCATTCTCTGGATGGAAATGGTGATGCAGGACATTCAGAACAGCCTGACTTTAGCCAATCTGCCTTTTAGTTTTTATAAAGGTCACCAGTGGGACCAGTACAATGGGGCCTTTTGGTGTCAAAAATCCCATTCACCTCCAGTACAGTAATATCTAACCTCTTGGCTAGAAAAAAATGTATTTCACTACGATTTGAAGTAACAGTGTTCCCTGTTTTCAAGTAGCCCCTCTAAGAGAGGTGCTGTTTGCCTCTGACCTTCCCTGAGCACCTCTCTGTGCTTTGCTATACAGGGCTGGTGCTCACAGAAAAAGCTGTTGTGAGTTTGAGTAGATAGTACTAGACTGATGGGATCAGTGTAATTTATTCAGTGACAAATGCTTGGAAGGCACCATGCACTTCTAGGAAGACTATACTAAAATGATTCAGTTATTCTGCTGACCAGAGTTAATTTATTTGCATTTCAGATTAGATCTGACCTTGAGAGGTTAGCAAGATCGCAGTCTCCTTATATGTTCAGTGCTCAGTTAATGTATATTTTAACAAGAGGATAAAATTTACTGAGAAGAAAAGGAAAGTTTCAATCGGCAGCAGGTTCTAAGGAGTATATCATGTTCACCAAACTATAGGCAGCTCTTTGTTTCAGCTTTTCTTTGCTTAGGTATATTGTCATTTTCAATGGTTTATATATAGTTACCTCAAAAATGCTGTGTTCTCTGAACAGACCTCTGAACTCAGCTGGTTTCCAAGTCTCTGAGATGTCAGGTGTCGGATGCTAAGAGAAAAACAAAAATCAGAAGTTTCTTTGTAAAGGTGGAAGAGTAGATTTCTATATATCTGATCCTAGTCTAAAATTTTAATGCAAAAAATATGATGTTGATGTTAATCACTTTATTGTTATTAGTTGCAAAGATATTTCCTTTGAAAAAACTTTTCTTTTCCTTTATTCTACATTTAAATGATAATTTTTGCTTGCTCTTTTGGGTCTAATAGCCAAGAATAATCTAACTACATTTAGTACTAATTGTACAGACTATTGCATCCTGCAATATAACATTTATTTCAGTTTTTATTTCCCTAGCTGTTTTTACTTTAATGTTACTATTGAATATTTTTTAATTATTGTTTTACTTTCTATTCTGTTATTTCAAAGGTATTGTTGAAATGATCGAATTTTAAATAAGAAATACAGTAAATGTCTTAATGTGTCATAACATGTACAAGTCAAACATTAACAATATTTAATAATCTGCATAAACTACAAATATTAGATAATAGATCAGTAAGGGTAGATTAAATAACTAATGCCACCTTGATAAGAATACCCATAGTCTGTGCTTACCTCAGAATAAAACTATTTTAAAATGCTATTTTTTTTTTTTTTTTTTTTTGGTCCTCTGATGGACGACTCTTCACTTTTCTATGTTGAATGGCTCAAAACAAAGAACCAGAAAATACGCAGAGATGAGTCAAGGAGCAAACTTCGAGTACACTAGGAAGCAATGCTCATTCAAGGAAGTTTGCTTTAATGAATGGTAATTATCTTGAAATAAATGATAGCAATAAAATATTTCAATGACTTAATTTAGTGTACTAATCTAGTAACCCAATTGTTTGACAGCTATTAGAATACTTTATTGAAAAGCACTAAAACAAAAAAATTGTACTGTAAAAGTATTTCTTTATAAAATCCATAGCATTACATTATTCAAATAATTATTCTATAATAGATTTTAAAGAGGTCTTCCCCTAAATGACTGAACGCATTTGGATGGAGTTATTTATTTTATTTCCCTTAAAAGGTCCTGGTGGCCTGGCTTTTCTTCTCTTTTCCAGTTATTTGGAGTCAGGGAGCAAGGAATAAGGAAAAAGTTGTCCTCCGGCTTCTAATCTCAGTGCATATCTATAAGTCTTCTTTTCAATTTGAAGCAAGCTACACACAATGCAAAGAAGGCCCTCATTCACTGTCACCCTTATTCATTGTTCTTTCCAGGAGCCGCAGACACTGGACAACCATTCAGTCTCATTACGTGCAAAGTCCAGACTATTGCTTCCAGCCCAAGGAAGAAGAGGGCATTCGAAAACGCTTTCTGATGATAGGGCTTTATTTCCTCACACCATCCTTTAAAATCCTTTTAAAACAGCAGTCTGGGCCTCTTAGACTAATGCTTTTCCTAGCAATTAGTGGTGGAGGTGCTGAGCTTTAAAAGGCTTTTAAATTATGTTATCAAAGGTCCTTCTACAATGGGTTTTCATTAGGCAGGGGAAAGTCTATATACTCCGCCCAATTCTGGGGCACGACTAGTCAGCTCTTAGTAGGCAGTCACTCACGAAGACTGACAGCTGGAAATTTGCTACACACAAGATTCAGTATAACCTGGCTGTCAAATGATACCCAATTTCATATGGAAATTGCCTTTTTTCTTTTTTCTTTTTTCTTTGAGTGGACTAATGAGCAAACTTCAAAAGTTCCTTAGTTTTGATTTGTGCTTATCTGAAGTATATCCAAGGGCATCCATAGGACTTTGAACCTAAAACATCAGAATCTTGTGCTTCAGTACTAGGCCTAGAGGGCTTCAAATCTCAAAACTGGTCCAAATGCAGTACTCAGAATGAAGCGGCTAGAACAGAGACCTGCACCAACCCAGAGGCACCCTGGCACATGGAATTTAAAAAGGGGGCACCTCGCACACTCCACCCAAGAACAGAAGCAGCAAAACTTGACTAAATTGTTCCCGAGTGAAAAAAGTTGTATTTATGGATCATCAGAGATTCCCTGTCACACTGGGAAGGTGCAATGAACACTGTAATGCTGGTAAAATATCTGTTAAAACTCAGGTAGCTGGCAAGGGTAGCAGGGTGGACTACAAACGTGAATCTGTGCTCTATATCTCTTACTTTCACCAGAGGTGTTTTCCCTGTGCAGTGGACTAAGCAAATGACATTCTGAGGAACTGGAAATGTTAAAAGTAGGTATGGAAACAGGCTTTGCAGGCTAAGTGCAATGATGCCTTTAATTCTCTTAAATTTGTCAGTGTCTGTGGATTTGGTTGCAAAGAGAAATACATGTTCAGACTGGTATACACTCAGCTGAGTAACTCAGAGAAAAAATGGTAAAAAACCGAAGGCTCCAAACTGTCAAAACCAAAAAATTTCTCCCCAAGAGAATCAACCACAGAATCCAATGTCATCATGAGACCATAGACTCCAAAATCAAACTCCAATGGTCATCATTTTCTTTAAGTAATACAATGCCAGTTCTCTTCTGCTGTCATTTCCCTCTTCTGATTGGTTTACTCTGGGAGAATTTTTCTAGTCTAAACTCACTTTCCAGGCCTGCCTGCAAATGCCTGAGTTTTATTTGCTTTATTGGGTTTATATTCATGGCCCAGTTAGCATTCTTCATTAACATTTCAATTTTCTTTCTGAATGGGAGTGAATTAGGAGTCAGAAATCCTGAGAGTTTTTTTTTTTTTTTTCTTTTCCAGGTTCATTACTGATTCATTGGTTAACTTGGTATTTTCTAGAATTTTCTATGCTTCAATTTGTAGTTATGATTAGATCAAAATTATTACTGTAATTTTATTTCCTGCTAATGCGATTATGACAATGGGCCTTATTGTCCAGTTGGGAAAACATCTTACAGAAAAGAAATACAACATCTTTTTTTCAAAACAAGGAGTAATAAATATTACAATGTGAATTCTATTCCTTCCCTCACATCCTGCAATATACACGTGCATCCAACTTACTCTTCTTTCATTGCCTGAGTAAAAGAAATAACAACAACAACAAAAAAAAAACCTTCATTATTTTATGATTTGAACAGAAATGTCAGAAAGTCAATCATTTCTTTCAGCTATTCCCAGGAGAATTCTGCTTAAGTGCTGATCTTCTGGATGTCTTTGGTGGCCAAGCATTAAAATGACCTTCTGATTATCCAAGAATGGTATAAATGGGAAACAGGATGAACTGATCCTTCAGGAACCTCAGTCAGCACAGAAAAAACCTAAAAGTAAACGTATTTTCTACTGAGGAACCATCACAGAGCAGTAGTAGGGACACTTAAATTTCCATGAAAAATATTTTCTATTCCCTTTATCCACTAATGGAAATGAAGTATTCCTACAAAGCTTGAATCCATTACTCACAAACTGTGTCAGCAGCTCAGCCTCATGTGTCAGCCTCACGTCTGAAAGACTGTGAATTATTAAGCACTAGATTCGGAGTCAGTAACACTGGTCTCTAGTCCTGAGAAAGATACTAACCATCTCTGTGGATTTAGATGGGTCGCTTGAACTCTTCTTGCATCAGTTTTCACTTTTGTAAATTTGATATACATGTTGTTCTCAACTACTCACAAGGTTTTTGAAATTTTTATTTTAATTTTTTAAAAATAATGCAGACACTTTTATTACATGATATGTGTGGCACATATGCAGCAGAATACCAAAATGTCCAATGTATACTAAGAAATCTGTTGTACACTAAAAGATCTGATGTATGACTGATGAATAATTAAGAAATATGAAATTTATTCTCTTGACATTATTATTGCCAAGATTACTCAATTGTTACTTTGAGAAGGTATAATCTCAGGTATACATGTGCGAGCACATAAAAATAGTGACTGAAACTTGGTTCTTGTTTTTAAACTTAAAGAAAATGTAAAAGTTCTTATGAAATTTGAAAATTATTACTTTTGATTCATTAAGGTCATTAAGTCTCTAATTAAAGAAAACTAACATGCTCAAATTATAGTATTGAAAGTGTCACTAATGAATTCTAAGAATAATGTCATTTTTTTTTCCCCTACAGTTGCAAATAACTCGTATTGGTAACTAAGGAAGTTAACCCACATTAAGTGAACTCACTGTGCTGATAATACTCTGCCCTCCTTAAATTCTCCTTATTTCTTTAAGGAGATGAACATTCACTAGAAAGCGACTGACAGTATTAAGAGAACTCCAGCGTAGTCCCTTATAAATTATTCACAATAACGAGTAACACGTGGGAGTACTATAGATGTTTGGATTCATTTAACACAAGCATGCAAAAAGGATCCCAATGTGAGACAATATAATAAAAGAAATGCATTGTTAAAATTGAAGAATTTCTAATTCTCATACATCTGTTTATGTTTCATCACAAAATTTTGTGGCCTACCTTGAATGTGTCCTCCCAAATAAAATAACAGTCTTTTTTCAGCTCATCTGTTTCTGAGGATGTCACATTGAGATTTCCAAAAACAGTTGTTCCTTGGCAGGTGCTGCTTCGGAAGGTGCTCACTCACCATGGCAAGAACCGAGTCCTGGAGTAAGATGACAGCAAAGGTGATGCCCAAGGAGAGCATTTTGTAAAAGTGACTTCATTTCTGCAGACATCAGAGAAAGCAATGAACATCAGACACAAATAGACAAGAGATGCAAAAAATAACTCTTGGAATAAAATATACGAAAAATTTTACATTTGCAACTAATAGGATAAATCTAATATGACTAAAACTTCTGGGAACATCTTACCTGAGATTTTATTTCATTCTGAGAATCATAAATGAATAACACTGTGATGTGTCCTCTGTATCTCCAGTGTAGTGCTCACACAATGCTTAAACGACATCATTTCTTATAAATAAATAAACGTGGTCACGATTATTCTCTAAATAACTACAGTAGTTGTTAGGATCACTTTAAAAACATTCTTAGAGACCATGCCATCAGCAAGTCACTGCAAAAATGCTTGACATTTACTACTTCATTAAACAAAACTCACCTTTAAAATGTAACTTAAAGTATCCTTACCTCTTTAGGTTTGTGATATATCCAAATGCTTTAAAGGAATCATCTCTATGCATTCTCCTAGAATTCTGCAAATTTTCTTAAAACTCATTCTTAAAGTATGAGATCTCTAAAGTTAGAGGAAGAACACTGTTAAAACAGCCCTGAAGGGATGAACAAAACTACTGTTACTGCCAGAGGTGCTATTGTGTCTTGGGAGATATCTAGCAATAACCTACTTCTCCAAGAAAAGACTCAGAAAGTATCAAAGTAGCTGACATACACTCAGTCCCTGGACCACCAGTCGGAAGTTTTGCCAAAGTGGTTTCTAAGAGACAAAGCACTTCTTGTTTGAGACAATGATGTAGTCCAGGATTGGCTTCAGACTTGACAACATAATAGAGGAGCATTCAAAATAGCACCTCTGATTTGCGGCTATCACAGAAACTTTACTGGGATGATTTATCTTCCAAACTCCAATGAGTAAGTCCTCCTAAGGGGTTATGTCATGGATAGACTGTACATCCATGTAGTCTTTGTCATGCACTAATCCTCCCAAAACCCTGGATTATTAAAACTAGCCACTACCTCACATTTTGTCACATACATTAAGCTACACCCAACACAATCTGTCCCAGGGGTCTTGAGGTCTTCATCTAAACCCTAAGTCTAGACCAGAGATTAGAAAGTGATGCCTGCAGTTCAATTCCGGCTTGTTGCCAATTACTAGTTAGAGTTTTAGGGAAGAATGTGCTAACCTCTGGGCCAAACTCTCAGGAAAAACGTAGTAAGCATGTGAAGGAGCAACTGAAGATGTGAGTACAATGGGCAAGCATTCCGAAGAGAGACCCTTTGCAGCTTTAGTTCCTCTCTAATGCCAAATTACTAAATAAGGATTTTCCTGAGCAATTTTGCATTTTTACACAATTTTTGTATTCCTCAGTCACTACTACACACTGGTTTTGTAACTTTGAAGACAGCAAACCATAGATCTTCAAGGACCCCGATAGAAAATATTTACAGCACAATGTTCTAAGTACTGAAATGTTTACAGGGGGAAGTGTTAGGTTAGTATGGGAGAAAGAGGGAAAATAATTCACATAGAATGCTCTAAAAGCCCTGTCATTTGTAGAATGTATAGAAATTATTCAGGTTCACGCAGTGGTGGGTGATTCTTGGTAGAGGGAACAGCATATGGAAGGTGCTTGTAGTGTAGCTTGAGAGAACCAGTGAGGAACTAAGAAGGACCAAGAGAGACTGCGAGAGTCACTACTAAAGTCCTGTGGGATCAAATAAGAAAAAAGTCTTGCATGATGTCCTGGGGGTCTGGACGGCACTTTAGAACAATTATTCCTCAACTAGCCATCCCATCATCAATATTATTCTTTTTTTTTAAGTAAGTTAATGTTATAACCCTATCTATATTGCATAAAGTTTATGTGTTTATTGTTTTTTTAAATACAGGGTTTCCCTAGGTAATACAGTCTGGCCTCACACGCAGTGTCCTCCTGCCTTAGTCTCCCGGATGCTAGGATTCCAAGTATGTGCCACCAAGCCTAGCTTCAAATTTGTCTTCTCATTTTTGTGTAATGACTACTATAGTTTAGAATCTCAGCATCTCTTGTTTGAAATATTTCTTGCCTTAGGTTCAAAAACCTACCACCAGTTCTGTTTCCCTCAAATTAATGCCTTATAGTCTTTCTTTTCTGGATAAATATTCATTCATGCTTTATAGTCTTTCTTTTCTGGATAAATATTCATTCTATTAGACTGATGTCTAGGGTAATTGTGACTTAGTCTTTGCAACTCAAACTGCACTAAGTGCTATTTCACAGTGTGCACAAAACATCCACAGGAGCCTCAGTTATGAGATTTACTGGATTATGTCAAAACTTTCTCTACATCTATCCAATGGTATGACATAAATGTTCTGCATCTAAACATATATGATTTATTTAACTTTATGTAGGTAGTAAAATATTATTTTAAGCATAAGCAGAATTCTCCTGGGGAAGAGAATGATTTGAGTTTAATAAAATACCTTTATGTTAGAAGATTGTAAGAAAAATATCTCATATTGCATTTTATATCTTCTATTGTGCTGCCTGGTAATATACTGCCTTCTATTGTGTTAAGTCTTTAGTAAACCATATAAATACACAGTCTTGAGCTGGTAAATTTGAAATAAATTTCTTAGAAGCCATCAAGAGTAACACTGGATGGAGAAGAGTGGTAAAAGGTAGAGAAGGCATCAAAAATTCATAGGAAGCAGGAGCTGATTGTCCTAGAGAAAAATAAATTCTTCGGGAATTTCCGGAAATGCACAGAGCATTTGTTAGATTTCCGCCTGTAAGTAATTTGTTGTTTAATCCTATTTTAGCTTGAAAGACAATGAAAAGGATGACAGACTAGAAGACTTGGGCAAAGTACATTTAACAATATAGGAAAGTAAAATGTCCAATGAAAAATAGCAGAAAAGAAACAGCATATGTAAAATGTCCTCTTTTGTGTAAAAATAGTTTGCATTTATGTATAAAAAGGAGTATAACAAAAATTTTTAAGTGGTTGCTTCTGGCAGCTATTTACTTTTTACTTTTCCATAGTTGACATATTTAATAAAATATTTAATATTTAAATAAATGCTGCTTTTCACCTCAGAGAAACAATTTAAGTAAAACTTTTAAAATTGCACTACCATTGATATCAAGAAGATCAGATATCAAGTACCAACTGTTCATGTCTACTTTATTAATTTTTTCTCTCTCACAGGAAAAAAAAATTAGGTTACTGTTTTTGAGTAACCCAAATTTTACTGAACAAAACCGAGGCATTGTTTGCCACTTTACTTCTCTAAGGTTCTTTAGCCAGTGTTGAAATTCAACTGCAGGCAAACTGGACGTGTGCCTTTGCTGCCAGTCTCAGCTCTCGCTTTGAAATCTGTCTCCTCTCGTGTCAAAACCTCTGTAACTGTTACAAGCTTCCATGCTGGGTCCTCAGATTTCATCCTTGTTATGCCCAGTGGCATTTGTTCCTCTCCACTGCAACAACTCTGCTCCTGTTTGCCTCCAGTGAAAAATTGCATACAGTAGAGTCTCAGTCCTCAGGGTTTCACACTCCTTCTGGAGACTAGGTAAGTTGAACAAATAAATCCATAACAACTTGTTACTCCTCTTTAAGTCATTTTAATGAACTTTACCTCACTACCTCCACTGACAGATATGCTGTGTTGGTTTTGCCTAAGGAATATTTCAAACCTATGACCTGTTCCCGTACGGGCACTGTACTGCCCTAATTTGAGGCTGGGCTTTTGTTTCTGCTAGTGCTTCCAAAGACTGGCTAGCTGATCTCCTTGTCATCAAATATTTCCCTCCCAATAACATTATCCAAACAGCCTCTAAAATTATGTTTAGCAATGTATGCTATGTACATGTGCAAATCTACCATAATGAAGCCAATTAATTTCTGTAACCAATATGTTCTAATATAAACCAATATAGGAAGAAATTAAAATAGAAGTTGAATTTGAAAATAGCTGCAGAGGTAATGTTAGCAATGTTTGTTAAAGGAATAAATCTTCGGAAATAATTTACGTGAGACAACTGCTGGCAGAAGAAATGCAGTTGACAAAATATTGGTCAATTTTCTTTCTTTATCAACAGACTGCTAAACTGGCCTAAAAGATACTCTCTTTTCCTCTATGTAAGATACTAAGATCAATTTCAGTTATTTATAATCCTGACATTACATTCTGAAGCTCTCCTCAACCATTTTTAAAGATGTCTCTCACTTAATGTTAGATTCAAAAGAAAAAAAAAACACTTTCAACATTTGAAATGACTGGGGTAGGCATGGAAAGAGTATATACATTTTTCCATGGACTTTCATACTTAATCCTGACTATTTCTGTGGTTCCACATGTCGTTCGTGCTGGGAGGCTTCCTAGGGCTGACCCAGTACAGTTAAAATACTTTCATTCTATCCTGACTTTTATCACCTCTAATGGGATGCTAACTTACATATTCCCTTTCATTCTCCGTTATTTTTTCCAGAAGAAGATATGCCTGAAGCACTTTCTGTGCTCATACAATCTCTTCTTTCAACTTTATATCTCTCTGAGAAAGAACTTTTATAAACTAGGTTATATAAGAATACCTCAGATGTAAATGTCGATCGAGAAGGCAGGAGAGGGAACTGGGAGAAAACAGTATTTTACTCACTGTGACTTTTTTCTTTGCAAGCATGGAGTTGTGATCCGATTCCAGGATATTTAGCAAAGGCACTTTCATGAAACAAAACTCTAACACTAAACATCGCTTACACAATGCTGAAAATCTACAATATTTAGAAAACACAAATCAAGATAAAACAAGGTTGTCTTGCAGCACAATTCTAACAAAGGTCAGGGAAGTGATATATGTCAGGGAAAGTTAGGAATTTTCAGCTTTAGGAGGTGTCCTGTCCTCCTGGGAGTGTAACCCAGCGCACCTGTGCCGAGCTACAGGCTGGCATGTCGTATGAACCCTGTGGCCCTGCATTCATAGAAAGTGTGTGTTTCCTGAAGTTACGCCACAAACCACTCTGCTGATTACCCAGCACCATTTGTGCTGGTGAGAAATAACCTGGATATCTCAAATTAGATCAAGTGTGGAGTGGATTGCACTGCAATTAATAGAAAACACACATGGTACTCAGATGACTCTTGAGAACATAGAATTTTTATAAAACATGTAAGAAGGAAAAAGTATATCACAATGCAATTTACATAAACTAAGCTATGTTGTATATACAACAATGCATATTTTCTAAGAACACATAAAATAAGGACAATTTAATTATACTAAATAGTTAGCCGAGTTGTTAAATTTGATTTGGGCCAGAGAATAAATAATGAACATACTTTATGTCAAAACTGTCACTTTTTTAACCTTTCCCATTTTTCAGTCTTGAACTTCTGACCCACCTTCACTTTTCTTTCTCTCTCCTCTGTATTCTACCAATAGTTTCAAACTGAGAAATAAAACTTTCAAGAAAATAGATGATCAAAATAAAGAAATACAAACAAGTTAAATGTTGTAGGCTGTGGTCACTGTTGTCTATATTAGAGGAATCATGGAATCATATTTGTGATTCATTTTGTTGCTGAAAATTTTATACACCTTGGTGCTTCTTCCCAAGCCATGTTGAGCATAGGAACAATGGTGTTCATTAAATACATATTGCAAATATTCCTCACAGTCCCTGAACATTCAGATTCAGAAAACCCAGTGCATGGCCAAAAATTATACTTTTTGGTAAATACATCAAGCAGTCATATCATCAGGCAAATTTTGTTTGGTAAAACCTATCAAATATGTAAAAAACAATTTAACTAGCAAGAAATAGTTACTGGTTCTACCATGAAAATACTAGCATAAATATAACTACCATCTATATTGGATGTTGATTATGTAATAGGCCCAGTACTTTTTCACTGTAAGATCCTAGTTTTTGTCAAAAAGCAGTTAACTTGCACCTCAAGTTAACTTACGTGGGTCGGAATCCCGTTTTCCAAAACACACCATTCATGTTTTGATCTCTTTTGCCTTGTGATTGGTTATTACCCAGCTGTGTCCAGAACTGCCCAGTTATCCTATGAGTCCTCTCAGAACTTTCTTTATGAGTGGGCTGTATTTTGTCCTAAAAGTCTGAATTCAAAGTTGGTGGACTGACTGCCCTTTGGGAAAGGAAGGAAGATCATTGTTATCAGGCTGTGTCTAGACTATGCTGAGCAAAGCTCTCAGGGTAAAAATGGGATTCTCTATTCTGAAGCAATTCTCTTGAGATTTTCTCTTATCAGAAGGATTTTCTATGCAATTTCTTAAAATAGTGGGACAGTTATTAATGATGACTCTACATGCTAAAGATAAATTAGCCCAACTAGCTAGGCATAGAAAAAATAAGCAATATCTACAACTGTTGTTTTATCAAGTGCCGAGGCACTAAAAGAGACCATTTTCTTATGTCTTTCTTCTTTTTACGTGTTAAATAAACAGATAATAAGTATAATACTAATTCTTTATTGTGGCTCACAGGTTACAAACCATAAACTATGATACAAAGAAAGTTATCTGGAAATATAAATAAAAGGAAAGATGGATACTATAGTGATGTTTATAAAATTGAGACTTAAAATATAATCTGCTCTGTTTCCTGTTTAAAACTTGGTAGCAGATTCATCCAGATTTTGCACAAGCTGATTATAAAATTTCCAGGCCTTCAGTAAGAAAAAATTCAAAATTGTGAATGAAAATGAGGTACATCCCATACATTTACATATCAATAAAATATGCCCTAATAGGCATAAATAAATATTTGTATAGAATGTCCAATAAATCACAACAAGCTATATTATTTCTAAAGTAAATAGTTTATAAACATCAAAATTTGATTAGGCTTAAAATTTTTACTAATTATTGAAATACTTCTGAAATACTTTTTTTACATTTTTGCCTGAATTCTCTTCATATAATGATTGTTTTTTATCTTCCAAATAGAGGACTGAACAGATTTCATTTCACTTATTCTTTGTAACAGTTAATTAAAATGAAGTATTAAGATTTGTTATCAAATTGGAGGAAACTGTTTTCTTTCATAATTACACTGTAACGTTTGAAAGATTTTCACAGTAAGTTGCTGGCTCTAAATAATTTCAAACTTGTTTCTCCTCGTGCTGTTATGGGGTCTTGAACATTTTCCTATTCCCATTTGAACTCAGCCTTGATAGTGATTGGAAATTGGGGAGTTGCATTCTAAATCAGGACATTTAACAGTAATGTCACTATTCTTATTAGGAATGCTTAACTACAGAATTTTATCCCAATAACTCTACCCCAGTCCAATTTTCCTTAGTGTTCTCCATAGTCCTCATGGCTAATCCAGAACTACCCAACAAAAGAAGAGTGATGCCAAAGGGAAAATCAGAGTGAACCAAGTTGGGATGAAAAGCATTTTAGTTTTGAACATTTTAGGGAAAAATGTATGACCATGTGAGAACGCAATTAAGGCTTAGGGCATACACAAGTGAAAGCACTAAAATGTACAATTCTTTCTGTTCACAGTAATTCCAGCTCCGCCAGGAATCAGCCTCTTAACACAAGTGCTGAGTGTCTCATTTGTTGTGATGGATTCGCTGCCACCAAGTTCTCATTGCTTTCAGATGTTTTTGCCACCATAAATATTATTTTTGAAAGGAAAACGTCATGTATTTATGCTAATATCTCCAATTCGAATTTAAAATTATATAATTTTAATGTGAATTATTTCATTTGTACACATGTATGTCTTATGTTTATTGCTGGAAATTTTAATATCCCCCAGATAACTTTCAAGGTAACTTATTTGCTTTTTTCCACTATATACATAGATTCCAAATAAAATTACCAATATAATTAACAGCAATAAGTTGAACTGTGCCTAAAAACGTGAATAGAATTAAGCAAGTTATATTCCAGAGGCAGAGTGGAAATCATAGAAAATGAGAAGTATATAACTACTCAATAATGAATGTGTTTGCAAGTGAACACGTAATACCCAAATATGAAATCTGCTAGAAACCAAACTGTGCAGCATTTCTTTTATTGTGAGTGCTCTTAAGAGAAAATACCTGTATTGACTGAGAGCATAAAATGATCTGATTTGAATTTTTAAAAAGACTCTGGAATGGAAGAGGAATCAGAAGTGCAGGAAATGTGTGTGATGGGAAAAATACAATAGAGGAGAAAGCTGAGTGACGCTGGAAATTGGAAAGCAACCCAGTCACTGTGAAAGCTGCCTCACACTCAATCCACTGTAATCAGGATCAAAGCAACAATGAACATCAGCTGGCAAAAAGTAACTGGATTTATGCACAAACGTAAGTTATTATGGAAAACTTACCAGAAATGAGAAAGGAGAGGAAAATAGCGTTCCTCATTTCATTTCACTGATATTAGTCAATAAATATTTATTGAGCTGCTTCTACACGCCAGAAACTGGTGGAAATGTAGAACTGAACAAAACAAACATTGTGCCTGCATTTGTGAAGCTTACTGTCTTGGAAGAAAAAAAATGAGTAAATTTACAAAATTGATGAGCTTCTGAATTGATGAGGCATGTTGGATATTTTTGATATTGTGGTGGTTGTGACTACTGTCATGCTGTCTTTCATATTAGCAGGCAAAACAATCAAACCATGAAACCATTCTCATTTTTTTACATATGTTTGCTCACTTCTCAAAATTATACATTGTCTCTACCTAAAGCTGGTCACCTTTTCTCTTTTTCTTGGACCTAGCTTGAGAAATGATTTAAATGATCACGATCCCACCAAATAAACTAATTTGTACAATGCTTATTCTCCATAATTATATTTTAGAAATGACACTCTAATGAAAATATTCCATACCCTTACTAGGATACAATTTCATACCATAGAGCACAAGAGTTATTTTGAGTGAAGTGGTATGTTTTATTGTCCTTTATTACAAATGAAAATATTCCATACCCTTACTAGGATACAATTTCTTACCATAGAGCACAAGAGTTATTTTGAGTGAAGTGGTATGTTTTATTGTCCTTTATTACAAAACAACATTAGAGATTATTTTCACCTGTATTGTGGGGTTAGCCTGACTATATTGTGTGATAAAGGTAAAAGTTAGTTTTTGTATCTTTTGTAGTTACTTTAGAGACTTACCTAAAGGAGCTATCTTCCTCATTGTTAGCTATTTTTTTCTAAAAAATAGGCCTAAATAAAAATCGCTGGATTTGCTTTATAAAAATAAATCTCCATAATAAAATTTAATCATGAGATGAGGAAAAATATTTTCTGAAGAACTCTCACTTGACATATCTGAAGGCAAAAACTAGAATAAGCAAAGAAATGCATAGGGCATTGCTTAGACTTTTCTGTAAAACAGGGAGAAAATTTGTTCCTTAAGGAAATAGAATTTAGAGACTTAAGGAGGAGAAGGAAATGTGGATCAGCTGTTCAAGAAAGTGAAGTATAACAGTAACCATGAATACATTAATTACAGTAACCATTGAAGGGTGAGTATCCATGATGTAGAATGGGAAGTAATAGGCACACAAAGAGATTCAACTGTAAATTGAGAAACCTGGTGAGTAGTAGTAACTGCTAGCATTTATTGAGTACTCAATCTATGTGAAATGCAGTGGTTTAGGGTCATACATTTCCTGCCATACTCCTCATAACAAATCACTATGATAGGTATTAAGATTATATTCAATTTTCAGCACAGAGTTTTGTTACCCAAGGTCACACAATTTCCCAGTAGCATAATATGGAAGCAAACAGATCTCTGTCTGTCACTCAAGTTCATCATGTTAGCTGTTCCACATTCAAGCCATTCTCTTCGTTGGGCAATTCAGTACATTATACTAAGGTAGAACCTCTTGGTCAAAATAATGCATGAAAAATAGAAGTCCCTAAATTAAAAAAAAAATTGTAACTGGGAAAAAGAAATCTAATGTATAGTGCACAATGAAAACTAGTCATGAATTTTTTGTCATATGAATCAGTTAACAAATATGTTTTGGATACCAACCACTCATGACCCAAATGAAGATGTTGAAGGATTTCAGAGGCACAATTATCCTAAAAGCAGAATGCTTAAGAGCTAACTCATGAAAAATAGCAAATGAATTGAGTCATAGCCCATTCAAAACCAAAACATTGAGGAATTGGTGCATGTAAATAGGTGTGCAAAAAGAAAATCATGCCACATAGTCTCAACATTCAGAAAGAATTAGATTTGGGAGGTCCTAGATACGTTAGACATACCTTATTTGGTTTGGCCTTTAAACTCTTTTGTATACTTTCTCTTTTCCAAGATGTGTTGATTGTCCTTTTCTTAAGATTAATTTATTTTATGAATTTATTCCAAGGAATTTTTTGACTTATTTGATATGTTTCATGCTCTGAATTTTATGCTTTTTCTCTTGAAAGTGAAAGTGCTAATCAATACAATTATTTTAAATCATAATTTGTCAAGTTCTATCCAAAGCCTTTAAATATTCAGAGACAGTAATTTTGCAATTCTACTTCTAGAATCCTCCTTTCACCTAGAAATATACTTAGATACAGAAAAAAATTAACTTTAAGAGTATTAATCACTGCATTTATAATAGTGAACTATAAGAAACTGTTAAATGGTCCAATAGGGAACTTATTAAAGAAACAACTAATATCTGTATCTTGCCAAACGGATTTCTAAAAATGCCATTCTTCTCAAAGTGAGGACTGCAGTGTTCTCTAGGTTTCATTTGGGAATATTTTTCCATTTAGAAATCTGCCTAATTTCCTCAGGTGGGCTTGGTTGACCCCTCTT
Organism: Dasyprocta punctata; assembly: GCA_004363535.1. Taxonomy (NCBI): domain Eukaryota; kingdom Metazoa; phylum Chordata; class Mammalia; order Rodentia; family Dasyproctidae; genus Dasyprocta; species Dasyprocta punctata. The sequence goes on from RJWM01002752.1 coordinate 95,248, forward strand.
CAACATACATCTAACTGTCTCCGAATGTTGACACTTTCTATGGTGCATTTCTGTTTGCATGCCTATTTTTCCTAGAATGTAAGGTAATCAAAAGTCGGAATCATGTTTTACACTTCTTTTTACCATCTTACCGACTAGTATGCCTAGCACAGTGCTGATAATCAAAAATTCATTAACGGATGACTGAGTGAACAAATAGTGGTCATTAAAAATTTTTTGTGTGTTGAGCAGCAGCATAATAATAAGGCATTAGAAACTTACTTTTTTCCTTACTCTCAGTTTGATGAGATAAATGTTGATTGTCTTTTCAGAATTATATGAGTAAAATTGGTTTTTCTGAAAAAAGTTAGAAAATAGTTTCACAATAGCAAAGAATATACTGTAACCCCAAAAGAATAGTTCTTGATTTTCTTCTCTCCAGCATTCTTCTCTAAGGAAAACAAAAAGTAATGAGCTATTTATTGATTGGATGGACACAGATAGATGAGTAGATGGATGATGGATGAATGCATAGATGTAAATACATGTACACATAAATACAGACTCTTCTGTATGTGAATGATTCTTAAAATATCTATTAAACATTTCCAGAATTTTGCATCACCATTTTAATGTTTGCAAATGCATACTTCAGTTGAAAATATTCATAAATATCTTTCTTTTTTATTTTACCCTTCAAATAATTTGCAGTACAGAAATATTTTCATAGTGTAGAAATTATAACAGTAGTTTTCTAAGATACAATTTTTTAAAAATGCCATTTGGAGACTAAATCACACTTTAGGTAATTTTCCAACAGTATCCGCAATCAGTCTAATTTCATAGGCCACCTTTCTTGCAAAATATGATATATGCCCAAATCTTAATAGTAGTAACCTACATAATAATGGAGAGTTTGGGGGTAGCAGTTAAGATTAAACTATTGACAAGGAAAGTGACAGAGGAAGGTATGGTCAAATAGACAACTGTTGCTAAAGATGGACTGCAAATTTAGATAAATACCGAACCATGGAAACTAACATCTTGTGGATATATTCGAATTGCTCAGGAGATTTGTCAGGAGTCTTGAACCCACTCCAGATTCACTCTCAAGGCAGAGGACCTTGGAATCCACCTTTTAAGATGAAAAGCAGTTTATTCCTATGCATGCTTACACTACAAAAACTAGTGGACTAAGAAATGTTTGCTTTGACCAAAGCAAGAGTAGAAGAAGAATTGGCTGCATTGGAGATAGGATAAATGCCTTTTGCAAAACATGATGAATGTGAGATAAATAGCAGAAATCAAAGTTCAAGTTCCCAATAGGAATTTGAAAATATGTCTCATTATGGAAAATGTGCAGACTATAAAGAAATGAGAACTGGATACCAAATAAGAGAAGAAAAATAGCATGGGTGAGCCAATGCAACTGTGAAGACTCCACTACACACACACACACACACACACACACACACACACACACACACAACACATGCGCAAAAGAATCCCTGAAGTCAACTACTAACATGCGTTCTCTGCATTGTATGAATATAGAATAAGGTATGATTAGGAGAACATTACACATAGAATCCAGGGTCAATGAAAAGGAGTTGTTTGATTTCTGGGTAGCATCATCAGATTTTCTAAATAAAAAATGAGGGCCACAGAGTTGAATTTCAGTCACTAAATAAACAAGTATTATTTTGATAGCATTATTAATTTTAGTATTATTATTGATATTGTGCTGGACAGGCACTAGAAAAGCATGCTTTATCTGAAATTCAAATTTAACTGACTATCCTATCTTATAACTGGTATCCTTGCATCTAAGCCCACTTTGCCTTTAGCCTCCAGACTTGACACATAGTAACTGTGACTTAAATGATTGGTCTTAAGATAAAATTTCAAAATAATTGGCATCATTTAATAAATTGATTTTGGATTAGCTGACCAATGACCTAGGAAAAAGCTGTAAGTTTCCAAAAATATATTTTACATTCTTACTCTAAAATTGGTTAACTGACCAATGACCTTGAAAAAGAGCTACAACCTTCAAAAAATACATTTTTACATTACCAGCCAGCATTTGAAAAGAAAACTAAAAGATTTCCTACTCATGTTTTATTATAATTGTAAAATGACCCTAATATCTACTATGGCTTAAATTATTTTTAACAGCAAAATCCCAGAAAAATGGCCCCCAAAAAGAGCTTACTTTTTCTGAAAAGACATTGGAAATAGCAAAGCTTTTCCAGACAATGTGGTGGACACTGTGTGCGATTCATCAGAGTACTCCGACAGGAAGTCACAACGCAAGAGACAATGTGTCTTTTGTTAAAGATTTTTCCTGAACTTGCCACAAAGAAGGGATTTCCTGAGCCAGGCCAGGAAGGATTTGAAAGAAAATTTTTTCAGAGATGATGGGTATTTGCACCATACAAAGCAAGGATCTCTTCTTCTCCTTTACATGGAAACACTTCTAGAGCTTATGATTATTCTTCACATTGAATCTCTACCTTCAGGTTTGAACTTTGGAGACTATGAACAGAAATCATAGTAGTACAGAATGAGCACCCAACCCTATTACTGACCAGAGGTCATACAAATCAGTGTGTGAAGCAACCGCTGTACTATTTAGATTCCACTTCAGAAACAGGGACTTTCCTTATCTCCTGGGATTCATCCAGAAGTCATTCTCTCAGCTGTCACCCTGGGGACCGCTGCAGTTTAAGAAAACTATTGTGAGCAAGGTAACATCTATTTCCACAGGCATCCCTCAGGCAATTATTGGTTTATAAGCACCAATTTAAGGCAAACCTTGGTCCATATTAGCTTCTAAAGGTCCCCTGGTGATCAGTGATGTCTTTGTAGTGTTAGCCTCAGAGCTCAAATCCTTCCTCAAACAAGTTCTACTTATTTTCTGCCTGGCACAAATATCAATCCTGAGAGTGTTTCCTATTAAATACCCTGCACACTAACCTCTGTCTCAGATTGTATTCCAGAAAACCCAACTTATAACAATGAGGTCTGGAAAATAGGACAATTTGTGCATAATTTGGCAGCACATGAGTACTGAAGATGCACATGAAACAAAGGACTAAATAGATGACCAACACTAAAGTGTCTCACTATTTGGCTAGATGTTTTCATCAAAATTCAAAAGATTGGAATTTTATGGGAAGTTTATGCCTGCAACAGTTTGGATCTGGAACATACCCAAAGACCTGTGTATTGAAGGATTGATCACTTGCCTGTCATGGTGGAACCACTAGGAAGTGAGGCTTATTTGGAGGAATTTAGGTGTCCGGGAGAGTGCCCCAAAGGGGAAATCGGGGCTCTGGCACTTTCTTGTCTCTTTTTTCTTTCTAGTTGCCATGAAGGGAACAGGCTTCCTCCATCACTTGCTCCCACCTAAACCAACAAGACAAAGAGACATAAGTTTAAACCTCTAGAAATCTGAGCTAAAATACATCTTTCTCACTTATTGATTATCTCAGATATTTTGAAACAGTGACAGAAAACAGATTAACGTTGATTATTTTGGGTCACTCAATCTGAAGCAGCACAGAGAAAATAGAGAGAGATAAGGAGAAGGCCTTTAATGCGGGGACATGGGAGAGCTTTAGGGGCCAGGGGGTGTAGAAGCTGTCAACAGGAACAAAGAAGTGTAGTTAATTTTATCAGTTCTGGCTGGGGGAGGAGTTTGGGAGGTGGGCAAAATGACTTATTAGCAGCTGATTTGAAGGAGCATCTGCCTGTGTAAAACAGGAGACAAAGACTTACTAGGGTCTGGAGGTCGTCTTGGGTGGTTGTGGAGTCTTGGGATTGGAGAGGGCCTGGCGCACATGTGAAAAGGCAGTGGGAGGTTTATCTCTGGATTGAGAAGGAGAACACAGAGGTTACTCTTGGAGGCCTAAGTTGTTTCTCTGGGCCCAGTACCAAGTTGGGTGGATATCATGTTACAGGTAGCTAAGCCCCAGGCTAGCAGAATCTATCAAACATAAGACCAGATCACGCTGTAACATTATATTAGTATTTCACATTTACATGTGAAAATATTTGAAGGATTAATTAATGTTATCTAATTAAGATGTCACTTTAAAGCAGGCACAAAGTAAACCTATTATTTCTTTTGTTTCTCACAATAACTATCTAGTCTCATTATCTATAACTTTAAAAATCCTTAGTGTGGATAGCACGATATAAATTATGTATTTATTTAATCTATATCCTGGGGGCTTCATTAACGTCTGAAGCATCAATCAGGTATCCAGACTACGGAGACAATGAATAAAGATGTGAGAGACCCTGATCAGCAGAAGCCAGAGGAAACTTAGAATAAGGCTGCATGTTTCTCTACCTAAATATGTAGTAAAGATTTTGTTCATTAGTATAAGGGGTGATCAAACATTTTTAATTGGTATATATTTTTCAAAATATTCAGTTTGGTTGAATTATTATACCGATGCCTCTCCTCTCAGAATAAAACTCTGACAAGTCTGGCAGCCTAAACCCTGACATGGAGAAAATGTGATTCTTCCTGTGCTGTTCCAGGGAATTAAGAATTCTTTTGTTTGTGCTAGAAAGTTAGCAGGAGGCTTATATGAGTACAGAAAGGCATAGCTTTAGTATTTACTAAATTAAGCCTCCTCACTATTTTTTTCTGTTTTTAAACTTATGCTGACTTAGATAATATTTCTTCAATTTATTGAATATGTCTCTGGTGGGAATCCAAATATTTATATATTAACATATTACCTGTACTCACATATTGTATTTGTCTACAATTTTTGAGTATTGGCATTGAGATAATTTTTCTTCAATTTATTGAATATGTCCCTGGTGGGAATCCAAACATTTATGTACTAACATATTACCTGCATTCACATATTGTATTTGTATTCAATTTTTGAGTATTGGCATTGGAAAGCTATGAAGACATCCTATTCAAGATACACTGTGTTAGGGCTGGGAGTTTGGCTCAGCGGCTTAAGCGCCTGCCCTGGCAGGTGTGAGGTTGTGAGTTCAATCCCCAGTGCCACAAAAAACAAAAACAAAAAACAAAAAACACACTGTGTTTATAGGTGAATATTGGGAGTTGATATTGTTCTAGTGTTAAGTCTTCCCATTCAGATATATGTTAGTATTAAGGTCATGAACCTTGAGCCACAGTGCCTGAAGTTAGTATCTGGTTCTGACAATTCCTACACATATGACTCTGGGTAAATTATTTTGAACCCCTGTATTTTTATTACCCTTTCCTTAAAAGAGAAATAATAATGTCATCTAATCACAAGATTCCATGAAAATGAAACAATAAGTATAAAGATTAGCCTAGAGGTAGAACTTTGTAAGCATTTTCTACTTTACTTTATTTCTTGTGTGCCAATAGGACTTGATAGCTCATCTTCAGAATTATCTGCACCATTCTTTTCCAATTTGTTCACTAACATAATTTCATTTAGTATTGGTATATGAACTAGTATTTTCACATCGAGCTAGGTCCCTAGCCCGAACCTCCCCTGCCCTTTTTATTTTCAGACAGGGTCTTGCTAAGTCACTGATTTCCCCAGGCTGGGCTTGAACTTGCCATCAGTTTACCACAGTGTTGGGATTACAGGTACGAGTTGCCAAGCACAGTTCACAAATATAGGTTTTGTTGTCATTATGGGTGAAATAGTTTCTCACTTTCTATTATTTTCAGGGATAACTAATATGGAAAATGTACTTGAATTTTTATAGTGACCTAGTGTCCTTCCTTTATCCCAAATATTTTGATAATATTAGGTAAATTTGACTTTGCTCTGTGAACTTTTGTGTGCATAGTAATAAGAGAAATGGAGGGGGGTGGAGTATACAATTTGAAGATTTCTTCCTTGCTTGCTATTTCAAACACCCAAAACATTATTGAGTGGTGTTAGTGATATTATTTATACTCTTTTCTGGCCTTTTTTTTTTTCCACCGGAGATTGAACTCACAACCTCGCGCCTGTCAGACAGGCACTTAAGTCACTGAGCCAAACTCCCAGCCCTTCTTTTCTGTGATGATTTCAGCATTGTAGAATAATATTTGCTATAGGAATTTTGTTGAACAGTATACATTGTATATTAGGAGTTTATTTTTCTTAAAGTTTTTATTAAGAATATTTTCTGGCTCCTGTTCAATGCCTTTTGAATATATTTTTCATGATTCTGTAATTTTATCTGTAATATTTTGATTAAAATAAATAATGATTTTTCTTGTTAAATGAATTTATGAGATAAATCTTCCTTGTCACAGTCTTTTGATACATGATGAGATTCTGCTGGCAAGTCTTTAACCTAGGATTTTTGTGTCTATATCTATTGGTAAGATTGAGCTACAGTTTCTGTTTCTCTATTATCTTCTTTTTATGATATGTGATTAGGGGAAATAATAATAAAGAAAACCTCTTATTTCCAGTCTCTCTTGAAATATTATTTTGTTCAAATAATATGCATGCTTTATCCTTTGTATTTCACTTGAATATGTTCTTCAACCAAAACCTGACAAAATACTCAAAGTCAAAAAAAAAAAAAAGGTTAATCTTGGATCAACTTGGGGGGTCATTGTTTTTGCACAAGGAATATTCACAGAGGCTCCTACAGATGTTTGTGTAGAACCAAAAAAAGTAACTTGAGAATTTCTGAGATTTCTATAACTCAAATGAGCACCTATTACCACTTTGAAAAAAAAATTCCTAGTGATTTACCAAATGTGAGGATATTCACAAGAGAAGAACTAGATTAGTTATGGTTCTCTAAAGGAAAAGAATCAACAGAAAACATGTATAATTGTACAAATAGATTTATTAGATGGGTTTACCAGATTAGAGGCAGGAGAGTGCACAATGGCTGTGTTCTGGAAAGCTGGAGGACCCAGCAACTGTTCAACCTACGAAGATGGAAGGGGCAGAACAAGGAATGAAAGGTGAAGCATTAGTCCAAGGTCGAGGCCCAGAAGGCTAACTGTAGCATAGCTAGTGCAAGCCCAAATGTTCAAAGGTGATGGCAAAGACAGGGGTCCTTCTAAAAAGGCCACACTTCCTTCATTTTTACTTTTTATTTCCTTCAGGTTGCAAGTCTATTGGTTGCTGCAACTCACATCTGGTTGGGTTTTCTCCCTCACTGGCTGGTCAATCATGCACAGAAATACCCTTAACAGTGCTTTCACATTCCGCTAGGCATTTCTTTATCTATTCAATTTAACATACCATGATTTACAGTCATAGAATTTAACAGTTTCTTTTTTAACACAGTTGTTATTTTTACACCTTTCGAATTCTTATAAACTACCAATAATAAAAACTTCTTTGGTTACACTACAGAGAACAGATTTTATTTCAAGCGAAAATTATTTCAGGGGCACAGTTCTCATAATTGCATTCAATAGGACTCTCAGTATTTGGGAAATGATCATTTATTACATTCCTGAAAGCAGCTCATGCAATGACATTCAGTACATAAAAGTTCCCACATGGGATTTAGATACACACGTCATCCACAATCTCAACTGATTATGCCTAAGATTCAGTTCTGCAAGGCTAAAATATGAAATGTTGCCGGAACACGAACCTGTAAATCATCTGTTCTATTAGTGTGAATTATCCTCACACATAACAAAATCTTCCAAGGAATCATAGATTTGATATGCTAGTTATACTTTTTAAAAATAAGTACATAACTGTGAAATTAAAATTTTATACATATAAATAGCCGATGATGTGGATAACATACCACCTTTCAGAAATTACTTCATGATAAATAGATCAACAGTTTGGAAAATCTATCTGCTAAAAATTCTGGGCCATATATGTCTTGAAACAGGAGACAAATCTATTTAACTTACCATCTACTGTTTCCATATGTATGACTTTTAGGAAGTATATAATTTCAGAGTTCCAAAACCACACACTGCTGCACATCAACCTCTGCTTTGTTATGTCTCTTTTTATTCCAGCCCTAAACTTGAGATTCATTCATAACTCCCTCTTAGCTCTTATCTCTCACAACTAATTCCCAAGTCTTCTCAATTTTGCTTCTCAAACGCTTATTTTATCACTATACTTTTCTTCATATCCAGCACTACTTCCATAATTCACACTTTAACCTTTGGTAGCCCCTCCAAAAAAATTGCCCCCACATTCTGTATAGAGGATCATATTTGTAAAATCTGTATCTTCCCTATGAATAACTTTCATCAATTGAAGGACAAAGATCAAAGGCCTTATTTTTATTAGTACATGTTTGCATTGCATATTGATTACATTCCTTATGGGGCATTGGTACATGCACATAACACATCTCAAATCTTTTTGAATCTTCTTTGCTTCTACTCCCTCTCATCTCCCTCCATCTTTTCATCCTCTTCCCACTAGGAAAAGATTTTTCTGTCTCCTATAATTTATTTTTCTTTAGCTCTTTTTTTTTATATTTTGGGTTTCTCCTCTAAAAAGAAACCATGAAACACTTAAGATCATTTATCTGATATATTTCAATTCACAGTATGGTCTCAAGGTGCATCCATTTATCTAAAAATGATTCTCTATGAAAGAGTAGTAGTACTCTATTCTGCATAAATACTATATTTTTTGTACATTTACCTGTTACAGATATGTAAGTCATTTCTAGGATCTGAGTATTGTGAATTGTGCTGCTGTAAATACGGGTATGATGCATCTCTGTAATATGGTGTCTTTAACACTTTCAGGAAGATAGCTGAGAGAAGAACAACTGAGTCAAATCTTAGCTTTGTGAGGAACTGCCATACTAATTTCCATGGTGGTTGTACTAGTTTACATTCTCACCAACAATGTAGAAGGGTTTCTTTTTCCCCTAGCCTCACCAGCATTTGTCATTGTTTTATTTCTTGGTGGTGGCCATTCTTTCTGGAATAAGATGGCATTTAAATGTGGTGGTAATTTTCATTTCTCAACTATCCAGAGATATTTTTTGTTTCAGATTTTTCATGTATTTATTGGCCACTTGTACTTCTTCTTTTGAGAGGTATCTATTTCATTTGCCCATTTTTGATTGGGTGTTTCATTTAGGGAGAGTCTAATTTTTTTCAGTTGTTTATATACGCTAGATATTAATCCTCTGTCAGTAATAAATGACAATTTTTTTTTCCATTCTGTAGGTTGTCTCTTCACTCTGTTGGTAGTTTCCTTTGCTATACAGATTTTTTTTTAAATTTTATATGATCCTATTTGTTGATTCTTGATACCATTTCCTGTGCCATTAGAGCTCTGATCAGAAAATCCTTGGCTATGCTTATGTTTTTAAGAGTTCTACCTATTTTATCGTCCAGCAAATTTATTTTTCTTTTAACATTTATATCTTGATTTTAACTGAGTACACAAAGAGATATACAAATCTGTATATACCTTTCTCCACATAGACAAATTTTCCAGCACCATTTGTTTTGTTTTGTTTTGGTGGCACCAGGTGTTCGAACTCACAAACGTGCACTTGCCAGACAGGCACTTAAGCCACTGAGCCAAACTCCCGGCCCTAGATTTTTGAGGCAGGGTTGCACTATGTAGCTCAGGCCGGTCTTGCACTCGCATCGTAGCCCAAGCTGGCCTCGAACTCACAACGCTTCACCTACCTCAGACTCCCCAGTGCTGGGATTAAAGGCGTGAGCCACTGCGCCCGGCCGCCAGCACCATTTGTTAATGAGGCAGTCTTTCCTCTAATGTAGACTTTTGGCCCCTTTGTCAAAGATGAAATAGATGAATATGCTAGGGTTGTTTTCTGCTTCCTCTATTTTTTTCCCTGATGCACATGTCTGTTTTTGAGTCAATACTGTTATATTTTTATTACTATATCTTGGCAATATAACTTGAAATCCAGGATTGTAATGACTCCTGATTTGCTTTGCTCTTGTTGAAGAAAATTGGTTTTGCTAGTCTAAGTATCTTCTGGTTCAATAAGAATTTTAGGATTGTTTTATCTACTTCTGTGGGAAATTCTGTTAGTATTTTTTATTTCAATTGCATTCAGTGTATTTTTCAGTCTGAAAAATATGACCATTTTTACTATATTAGTCCTACCTGTCTCTTGATCTCCTTTTTCAGGATGCTATAGTCTTTATTATAGAAATTTTTCATTTCCTTGGTTAGGTTAATTGCTAAGTATTTCATTTTTGCATGGTGCTATTGTGGAAGGTATTATTTCCCTAATTTATCTCAGTTAGTTTAGTATTGATGTACAAGAATGCTACTGATTTTTTCACGTGGATTTGGTGTCCTGCCACATTGTTGAATTTGACTACTAATTCTAGGAGTCTTTTGATCAAGTTTTTGGGTCTTGTTAGTAGAGGATTATGTCATCTGCAAATGATATTTTGACTTTATATTTTCCTATACACATCCTGTTTATATCTTTCTCTTGTCTGATTTTTCTGGATAATATTTCAGAGTATGTTGAGCAGGAATGGTAATAGTGGACACCCTTGTCTTATTTTTGATTTTAGAAGGATAGCTTTCAGTTTTTTTCCCATTTGATAATGATGATGACAGTAGATTTGTCATAAGTGGCTTTTATCACACTGAGGCAAGTTCCTTCTATTCCTATTTTCTTCCAGGTTTTCATCATGAAAGGATGTTGGATTTTGTCAGAGTTTTTTTTTTGTTTTGTTTTTTGTTTTGTTTGTTTTTGTTTTTGTTTTTGTTTTTTTTGCATCTATTGAGGTGATTGTGAATTACATTTATTGATTTGTGTATGTTCACTCATCCTTGAGTCTTTGGAATAAAGCCTAGTTGGTCACGATATTTAATTTTTTATACTTGTTTGCCAGCATCTTATTGAGGATTTTTGAGTCTATCTTTGTTTAAAGGCCTGTAGTTCCTTATTTTAGTTGGAACCTTGTCTGCTTTTGGAATCAAGGCAATACTAGCTGCCAGAAACAACTTTGGCAGTTCTTCCCTTTTAATTTCATTAAAGAGTTTGGAAAGTGTTGGTGTTAGATCTTCTCTGAAATTCTAAGACAAACCAAATGATAACCTATAGTTAATAACTCCTAAATGGAACTACTTTACCTCTACAAATGATACAAAAATATTCAACAGCAATAGCATAGTGTTGACTATCTATAGATTCATAATCATTAATGATTATACTACTAAAAGCAGAGGATGTGGAGAACAGAAGCGTGAAGGATGTAAAATTTGAAAGATTAAGCAATGGAAGGTTTAAAGGAGGTGAGAAACAAGAAACAAAGGATCATATTCAGGAGTATTAGGAAACTTATTAGAAAATAATTAAATACTGAACAAACAAGCTAAAGGAGGATTATGAAAAACAGAGAGCAAAGTAAAGGAAAATAAGAAGAAATTAAGTACGGTGACAGAAATAAAGGGGAAAAAAAAGAAGCAAACCTCCAAATACACGTACAGACACACACACACACACACACACACACACACGAAATGAGAAAAAATAATTTAAAGGAAAAATGATTCTCTGCACCTCCAAATGAATGGTTTCTTCCCAGGACCTACATTCTTGGCATCCAAAAAACAGTCCTCTCCACCCAGCTTTATAGCCTGTGTGTTTGTGAGTTGCCCCACTTCTCTTGAGGTTCCTCTGTCCCTAAACCCCAGACATTGGCAGACACATCCCAACATAAACTCTAAGACAATCAGATGACTGGTATCTGCTGGATGTAGGCAGTATAGTAGGGGTTCAAACAGATGCTGGACTCACTGCTATCAATTTCAGATGGAGCCATCTCTGAAAGCCATACCCAATAGGCCTGGCCTCCTACCATGGATTGCTGGGCCCCATGTTCTTCCTGCCCTGAGCTTGAACTTCTCAAGAGATTTATAGTTAGCCCTCAACCTTTCCATGTCTGTCTCTTGTGACTATCTCTCACCCAATTACTGTGGTAAGGTAAGAATGATAATCCTGGAGTAAAGTTGTAGTGTAGTTTATTCGTGGCTCAGTCTCACACAAAAAGCCCTTTCCCAAATGGTGCCTGATTAAAATCTCTTTGGCAGTGTGTCAGGTGCTGCACTGAATTTCTTTTCTAACTCCATCTCAACATGAAGGAGTCAGTCTCAGAGTAAAACCTCACACTGTTTCTTGTAATTTGCAATAGAGGTGGGCTGTTTTGGAGGCTAATGCTGCTGGCCCATCTATTATTTCTCTCTGAACCTACTGACTTTTTTGGGGGGTGGGGTGGGATTTACTTTATTTCCTTGGGAACTGCCTCTTCCACAGTCAGGTCAGTTAGTTGGTAGGCACTTCTGAGACCCTGTGTGTGGGGAAACACAAAATGCAGAACTGGTTAGGAGTTGTAGGTTTGACACAGTCAGAATGTGGAGTTCACAGTGCAGAGTTGGTTGTGTATTACCCCGTGATACCGGTGCTGAGCAGCTTCTGTCTCATCCCACTGGAACCCATGTTGTGATCCCTGAGGTTTCTCTTTTCCTTGCCTCTTATCTCCCCCTTGACCCTGGGATTCTAGCCACAAGGGTGTTTTCTCATTTTCTTGAATGTACTGATATGCATCTGCCCTAGGACTTTGGTATATGTTGATGCTTTTCCAGGAATGCATGCGACTTCAATATGAATTCAACTGCTTAGTTTTTATTATCACAGTTTGGTGATTTGATATTTTAATTTACAGTTGAATATTGAAAGTCTTGTTCACTATTTGTAATGTTTTTCGAGAATACTACTAATGATGTTAGGTTTATTGCTACATAACAATAGAGGTGCCAGAATAAGTAAGTCATTACAGAACATCTTTTTCTTTTCCATCTGCAAATAGCATGAAAACCCTATAGCTACATTTAAAAACTGTTAATCACTTTTTTAATGTTAGCAAATGAAAAAGTTTCTGAAGATACATTGCCCTGAATAGGATACACTTAGGTTAAAAATTATTTATTTTTCATTTGAAATTCAAATTTAACTTAACAACTTATATTTTATGTACTAACTCTCTCCGTCTCCAGTTCAGTGGCTACAATATTGTAGATGTTCAATAATATATACCGAGTGAGTGAATTTACCAACATTTTTCATATTTTGAAATCTGTCATCCATAAGCTTTTTTATCCATTTTATCTTCATGATATATCAAATAAAGAAATGTGCCAGAGATGCTTAAGAACAGCTACAGAATTGGCAAGATTTCCTGGTACTTAGACAGAAGTCTAACAGGTACTCAAGATACGGAAGAGCTAGTCAGTCATACACTTTCATAATGAACCTGTGTGAAACCCGATCAATTTAGTATTGATCTCCATTACATAATTAAAAACTAATTCAGTGCCTAACCAAACCTAAATTTCCTTTTTTCTTGTTAATATAAACAAACAAAACAATTTCCCACACAGGACACAAAATGTGTGGTGAGCTTGAGCACAGAATCTTAAGTGAGAGTAAGTTAAACATAAGTTATTTATATACAGCAGTTTTTTCACAAATTATACAATGTTACTAAAATTTATGAAATATTTTCTTGATTTTTTATACCTGAATGAATTAAAAGATTTACATAGATTCTACCTACAACCAAAAGTAATAACAAGACAGTTAATAATAAAAGCTCACATATAATAGCAAAACCAATCAATATTTGATTAGAAGAAAATAACTGTGTGAGTTGTGCCCAGTCTTGGGTTGCAGCTACTCTTTGGTGTCCTGCTTTGGGCCCAGGGTGAAGTAGATCCTTAATCTCTGAACTGCATCAATCAGTCAGTTCCCCTCTTACTCTCACGCAATTTAGGTTGAAAAGCACCACCGAGCCACAGGAGCACACCTGTAACCACAACACTTCCGGTGGCTGAGGCAGATTGATTGCAAGTTCCAGTTCAGCCTGAGCAACTTAGCAAACACCTGTCTAAAAAATAAATTTAAAAAAGAAAAAGAAAAAAAGTTCAGGCTGTGCCTCAGTACAAAGGCCCTGAGTTCAACCCCCAGTGAAAGAGAGAAATGACAAAGCAGAGAGTGAGGTACGTACTCCTTCCTCCTCTTCTTCTCACACTCTGGTTTGGACAAAACTTCATCGTTCGATAGTGCAAGTCCTCTAGTGTGACCCTTTCCATGACAGCAGCTCTCACACAGGTTCCCTTCAGCCTTCGAGCTGGGAGTGACTGCCTTTTCTTTCTTGTCTTGGACATTTTCACATCTTTACTAATTGTCAAATAAAAGCAAATCCAGTCTTGGTAAAATATTTTACTAAAAATGACCCCCGCGATAAGAGCAAGGGGATTCTCCAATAGGAGAATATTCTGGTGGAAAGTCTCCCGGAGTTTCGATGTTAGGAAGAGAAAATTCTCTTGTGGGGAAAGCCAAGCAAGGCTGGAAAGTACCTAGGACAGAGGACAAGGACGAACTAGATGTGTGAGCAGAACTGAGCGACACTTACCATCCCCAGGGTTCTGAAAGGATGGGTGGCTTCACGTTTTATTCTGATGCTCACTGTGAATCAAAGTTAAAAGAAAGTGGGTAGGAGACAAGTTTGATTGAATTTGGTAAAGTCAAGCAAGCAGGCATTTTGTTCAGATAGAACAGTGAGTACCAACAGGACTTACATTAATAATGGGGAAAATGTTCTTCCCTGGTGGAGGAAAGATTTTTACTTCAAATCTTGAGTAAACTGTCATGTTGTGAGTGGAAGGCAATGTTATATTTCTTTCAATGCAATCTTTTTCATTTCAAAATAAAGCTCAGTTTTATTTTCTTAGAAATATTAATTGATGTCTAGAACTTCTGTTAAATAGAATTACAACATGTGTGGCTTCTCTGGTTGACTTTTAATAGAAATTATTGGATATTTTTGAATGCCCTTGCCTGGAGAAGATCTAATTCACTTTTATATCTCAGGAACTAAGATTAAGGAAAATTTATAGATAGAGTTGACCTTATCCTGCTTAGAGAAAAAAGAACACTACTATATTAAAAGTGGCACCTTTCAGAAAATAGAAGATTCACATCCGTCACTGTCTGAAAAAAAAGGTATTATTTTATATGAAAAGAAGATGAGAACAAAAGACAGTTAACTTTATGAAGCAGCATAGTGCAGAAGGAATTTCAAAGTTAAAATTCCAGTTTCTGGCCCCCATACTTGTTAACCACAGTGACATAAGTGAGTTCATTTAAATACTCTGGCATCCTGTTTTATCTCTTGGAAAAAATTAGGATAATAACATATGCCCTACCAACTGCTTTCAGTTCTTGTGAAGATTAAAAGAGATAATGGAATCAAGAGACTCTTACAAACAGTGAAATTGGAATACTGAAGCCATGTTATATTACAGATACCTGAAGTGTTCTAACGGGTATGAAGTGAGTTAGCTGAAGATTCTACCCTCTGCAAGTCTGATCTGACTGAAATGTTTCTGCTTTCATCTGTTTTTGAAGCCTGCAGAGTGAGGATGGGATTATTGTTGTACTCCATTGTAATTTGAACACAGAACTGAATCTTGAATTCTTTGGCATTTGAAATGTAACTCCCCCTTCCTAAAACTTATTGTTTGACAAAATTTGCAGAAATCAAGAAATATTGATGTGAAGGCACTAAGATATATTATAAAGCATATTAGTAACCTATGTATGGAGGTACTTGTACTATATAAACCATATAAAAACAAAAATCTTGTTTATTAGTCATTTTATTTGGAGTTCATTGCAATTGATGTGGGATTATAAGAAACAGTATGATGAGCTCTTTGTGTCCCTCACCTGATTTCTCCCAGTGATTACATCTGGCAAAACCAGACTACAATTTCATCCCCAGGATGGTAGCATTGGCACAATCATTCTCATCAATAAAAGGATCCCATCCACCGCTCTTTCCAGTGAGACCTACTTCCCTTCTCACTCACCTACCACCCTTGAAGCCTTAGCAACAATCAATCTGCTTGTTTGCTATGTTTTCACATTTCAAGAATGTGTATAGAATACATTAATGCATAAAATATTAAGATAAATTGCAGTATGTAATCATTGAGAACTGACATCTGACTTGTTTCCCTTTTGGGGCTACTAAAAATGAATCTGTTATGAACATTCATGTGCAGGTTTTTGAGAGAATCTATTTTATTTCTTGGAAAGTATTATCAAGAATGTAATTAGTAAATCAAAGACAGTTTTTCGTTTAGGTTTTTGGGGATTTGTTTGTTTCTTTTGTTTTTGTTTTCCTTTTTTTTGTTTGTTTGTTTGTTTTCCGCTTCCAACTGTAACCAGAGTAGCTGCACAAGCTTTCATCCCCAGTGCAAGGCATGAATCTTCTTGCTTTTCTGCATTTTCACTACGATTACTGTTTTCATTTTATAAAAATTTAATTGCTATAGGAGATACATAGTGGTACCTTGATGTGGTTTTAATTTACATTTCCTCATGCCTTGGTACCATTAAGTTTGTTTTCAAGAACCTATGTGCCATGGTTAGAAATTCCATGTAATGTCTCCTTATATGCTTTGTGTGTATTGTACTTGCATTGTTTTGTTTATTTTCTCTTATACTACTGAGTATTGAGAATTCATTACAAATTTCTACATACTAGTCCTTAGACGGATAAGTATGTTAAAAATATTTTCTCTTGTGTGGCTTCTTTTTCATCACTTAATAGTATGTTTTCCAAAGAAAAAAAATTTTAACTTCAATGAGATCCAATTTATCAGTTTTTCCTTTAATGGATTCTGCTTTTAAAGTCTGAGTCCTATAATATCTTGTAATGTTTTAATCTAATGTTTTTCTGGTTTTCTCTTTTGCATTAAGCATGTAATACATTCTGAGTTAAATTTTGTATAATTTGTGAGTTTAGAACATTTTTTAAACTATATATAAATGTCCAATTATTCAACATCATGTGTTGAATGGACAATCTTTCTATAGTGGACAAGTTTTGCACTTATGTTAAAAAGTTGGCCAAACTTCTGTGGGTGAATGCCCAGGTTCTCTCTCCTAGTCCATTGATCGGTTTATCTGACCCTCAACCGATACTACACTTGATTACTGTAACCACATAGTCTGGAAATCAAGTCAATGATTCTTCTAGCTTTATGCTTTTTTAAAATTATTTTGTTCTATTCCTTCTCTTTTCATATAAATTTTAGGATAATCTTGTACATAGCATCTGTGAAATGTCTTGCTGAGATTTTGATAAAAATTAAATTATATATCTGTTGGGGGATAATTGACATCTTTCAGTGCTGAGATTTCCAGTTTATGAGCAAGGTATGCCTCTCCATTCACCGAGTGGGGTCCTTTCTTTCCTCAAAATTTTGCAGTTTTTAGTAAATGAGGCCTATACATATTTTGCTAGATGTGCACCTATATACTTATTTGAGTAGTTATATTTTTAATTTTTGTGTCCACATTTTCACTGCCAGTACATAGAAATAAATTTCTGTACACTTATCACTTGTCTTATGACAGTACTGAACTCACTTATCTCTTATGACAATTCCTGAATATTTCTCAGGTTTTTCTACATAGGCAATATTGTAAACTTAGATAGTTTGCTTCTTTCTTTTCCAGTTACAATGTCTTTTTATTTCCCTTTCTTGCCTTAATGTAGTAACTTGCATTCCAGTGTTATGCTGAATAAGAGTGGTGATGGAAACAAACCTTACTTTTGATCTTTTGAGAAAAGCTTTCAGGCTTCCATCATTGCGTGTAGTGCTACCTGTATCTTTTCTGTAAATGTTCTTATGAAACTCAAAAATGAATTTCTTCACTCCTATTTTACTGAGAATTGCATTATTCTATGAATGGATATTAAATTTTGTCAAATGCTTTTTCTGTTTCTCTTCATCTCACCATGTGTCTTTTCACCTAAGGCCTGTAATTGTGGTAGATCATGTTAACTGATTTTCTAATATTTAACTAGCTTTGAATATCCTGAACAAACACCACTTTCTTATATTGTTGAATTGTGTTTATCAATATTTTGTTAAGAATGATTTAATCTAAATTCATCTAACACACAAGCACAGAGACACACACATACAAACACACACACACACACAGACACACAGACACATACATTTTCCTTGGTTAGGTATCTAAGAAATGATAGCTTCATTAAAAAAAGAATTCATTCTTTTTAATTGGGGAGCAAATTGTGTAAAGTTGGTGCTGATTTTCCTTTATATAATTATTAGCATTCATCATTGAAACTATGTAGAAATTGTTGTGGAGTTGGAAATTATAAATTCATTTCTTTCAAATATTTTGAGTTCCTTTTTCTGGTGTGTCCACATTTAGGATTGCTATGTCAGTTTACTGCATTCACCCTTTTGTCAATTTATGATGTCTTTGTCTGTGGCAGTTTGCTTTGATACTTTGATATTTACATGGCTCTTCCTGTTTTTTTCCATTTAAATTTGTAAGATACGTATTTTTCCTTCATTTTACTTTGCACTCACTTATACTTTATTTGACAGTTACTTTTGCTTATAGTATTTTTCTTTCTTTCCAGTCTCCTAAAACTTACTTTTCTATTGTTAGACCCACAGAAGTTCTCTTTAGAGAACATCCTTAACCATTTTTCCAGGATAGATCTGCAAACAACATTTTCTCGTCTTTCTCTCATCTAAAAAAAATTCTTGATTTTTTCCTTCATTTCTGAATGGAATTTTCATTGTGCATATTTCTGGGTGGATAATTTTCTTTCTATCTGTCTTTGCTTGTCTCTCTGTCTCTATCTCTGTGTGTCTCTCTCTCTGCCTCCCTCTCTCTTCCCTTCCTTCCTTCCTTCCTTCCTTCCTTCCTTCCTTCCTTCCTTCCTTCCTTCCTTCCTTTCTTTCTTCCTTCTTCCTTTCTGTTTTTTTCAGGTGTTGAAGACTAAATGCATGGCCTTCACACTGAGCTACATCCCCAGCCCTTTCTATTTTTTATTTTGAGACAGGATCTTACTAAATTCCCCAGGCAGGACTCAAATTTGCAATCCTAAAGCCTCAGCCTCCTGGCGTGCTGGGATTACTAGGATTATAGCATATACCACTTTGCCTGGCTTGATAGATTTTTCCAGCATTTGATACATGCTGTTTCACTACTCTGAGTTTTTTTCCTCTATATATACAGTTTTGTTTCTCTCTTACTGCTTTTCCTACTTTTTCTCTATGTTTTGTTTTCAGTTTTCCTATAATGTGCCATCAGTTGGATTCCTTTGGGTTTGTTATATTTCAGTTTTACGACTCTCTATATTTATGTATTTTGTTTAACTTGAGGAATTTTAGTTTTTACTCCTTTGAAGACTTTTTCATTTCTCCCTCTTCCCTCCATGAAATGTACAGTCTTTTATTGTGCTCCCATATGTGCTGGGAGTCTCATGATACGCTATCTGCAAGCTGGAGAACCAGAAAAGCCTGTGATAAACTTGAGCTCAAGGTGAAGATGTGAGGACTATGGCACTGACAGAGTAAATACTGTGCTGAACTAAAAGCTTCAGAACCAGGGACACCAACGTCCAAGAGTAAGAGTAGGCAGATGTCTCAGCCCATCAAGAGAAAGCAGATCTACGCTTCCTGTGCATTTTTGTTCTCCTGAGGCCCCTCCCGGGGTGGGGGGTGAATGATGACCACCTGCACTGGTTAGGGAGATCTTTACAGAGTTGACTGATTTACATGCTAAGCTCTACTGAAGACATGCTCACAGATACTGAACATAAGGTTTTATTAGCAAAGTGGGCATTCTTTGGTCCTGGCAAGTTGACACATAAAAGTAACCAGGTCGAGTTTCTCCCTCTCTCTCTTTCTCTCTCTCTCTTCTCTCTCCCAGATGAACAAATTCTGAAGATACAATATACCACATGGTTACAATGCTGTAGGTAACCATACTTACGGTGCAAAAGGACTTTAGGCACTTACTGTTTAGGAATTTACTGTGCTTAAACGACCTTGGTCACCCAGCTTTTCTTCATTTTACTTGCATTTCACAGGTGAAATGTACTGTAAATGAAATATCCTAAGACAGTGAGAAACTGTGCAGAACCACCTGAGCTTTTTCTCCATCCCTTCTAGAAAGAGATGCGGTGTGATGTTGAGCTCAGTGATCAGAGTGACCCCCCTCAGGGTGCAAACCCCAAAACAAAGTGCTTTTGGGATCTCTCAGGTGCAACACAAAGTGATACAAATGGGGAGGAGACTCCATCTACCATGTGCAGCTTTCTTCAGGCGTGGTGAGCTGGCTTACTGGAATTCCGCAAAGTCACTTTGCCTGAATTTTGCGTTTTGTCTTCATGGTTTCATACTCAGGCCCCTGGGTTTGTACAAAGCCTCCCGCCAGATCAAGGAATCTTATCAGAAATCGGGAAGTTATTTACTGTCTTCCACTAGAGTTGGGAACCGATGCCTGATGTTCCACTCTCCAGAACTGATACCAAGACACAATGTTCCGCTTACTGTACTGCAAGTTTCAGATTTGCTAAGATGATTGATATTAGCAAAAATAAAGTAACTATGTAACTAAGTTAACTATCTCTATTTGGGTGAATATTTGCAAAGTATATGTACACCAAGTCATCAAGTCATTTATTTTAAAGATATGTAACAAAATTTTCATATCTTGTTAAAAGCAGAGCTTCTTGAGAAATAAAGACAGCACAATTTTCACAGAAAAAAATAAAACAAGACTGTATATTCAGTCATTCTATTTTTAAATTGAACATGTAGCTAGTGTTCAAACTCCCTTGAATACACCAAACTTTTCTCTTGGTTTGCATGACATCTCAGTCTTAACAATCATATACTCTGCACACACACACAAATACACACACGCACACATACACACAAATACAAAAAAACCTATTCTCATCAAGAGTTATGAAAGAACCCCAGTGCTCATGCTATCTTATTCTTCAGAGCAATTCCTATAGAAATTGTATCTAAATCTGAATAAGGAAGCAGGGAGGTTAGTTTTAGACTAGTAAATGCTAACTTTCCACAAAATGGTTGGCACCATCATTATGATCGAGGGATTAAAATATTATTATGATATTACTTATTAGAAGCACAAGGTGGGGAAATGCCACTGGAAATACCAGTCAGTGCCACTGCCGCATGCTGAAGTTGGATTGCAAGCAATAAAAATTTTGAAGAAAACTAAATTTACAAAAGCTGCAATCATTATTTGCATGGTTTTCAAGTTCATACTCATCTGCCATAACAGTCTTGTTTAGCTGTTGGTCTTCCCTTTAGGTTTTGGTGGAGGAAAGATTTTGATAAATGCTACAGAGTATATTTCAGCAAGCAAGTCTGAAAGAAAGCCATGAATTGAGGGCAAAGTAGAGAATATTTCTGAGCCAATGAATATCACTCTGATACCAGAAAGTTAAAAAACAGGCTTCAAATAATAAGAGGGTCACTGGCCTGTATGTCAGGGATGCAGTATCAACAAAAGAAGTACAGGCAGCTTCCTGTTCCTTTTGTAATCTTCATTTTGCAAAAACATAAAAATGTATCTTCATTCTCTTAGTTCCTAGGATAGCATAGCTAAAATCACATTTCTTTACAATTAGGTTTTTCGTGACTTCTTTAATTTAGCAAATTCACATTATTATTAATCAACCCAATATTTGATGTCTGTCTTTCGGATTCATGTTTTTCAAGTAGCTAGATAGCATCAAAATAAATGATATCAAAAACTCACAATTTTATAACCACTAAAATTCTTTGTATCAATAATTGTTATATAATTATTCATTTTTAAAATGAGATCTAACTGGGCATAGTGGCACACGCTTATAATTCCATCACTTGGGAGACTGAGGCAGTAAGATCATTGTGAGTTTGAGGTCAGCCTGGACTCCATGAGCAAGCTTAAAGCCTTCCTAAACTACGAAGCAAGATCGTGTCCCAAGAAGTCAATAAATAAATAAATAAATAAATAAATTTACATAAAATTAGGTCTAAAAAGTATATCTAGCTGGCACAACTGAATCATCCTTTTATTCACAAAGCTTTCGTTCTTTTAATAAGGAAATTTTATTTGTGAGTTGTCTAAATAGAACTTAATCTTTATTTACGTACTACTCTGGAGTTTTGAAGTATCATGCTTCTAAATGAAAAAAACAAAAAAGAAAATACTTCTTATTAAAATCCATGTTGAAAAGAAAATCTGAAAGCTTGAATATATGACTATAGTAAGCATTCATGCATTTAATTATAAAGCATGAAGAATCAATCAGATAGTACCTGTTTGTGTGTCACCTTTCTACCATGCTGCAGTGGGATTGCAGAACAAGAAAAGGGAGAACATCAGTAATCAGGGACGTGAAATGTCATCCCGGAGGCCCACCACGGCCAGCTGCATCATACCCAGCATTGCTCAGATTGTTTCTGAAGCCGTTAACAGGTCACCGCTGAGACAGCTCATTCAAGGAACATTTAAAAGGCAGCGTGGAGCTCCTCGGAAATTCTAAATAACAGAGAGATGAATTCTGTTACAGTTATTTTTTGCTGCATAAGGAATTCTCCTAAAATGGAGAGGCTTAAAGGAACAATAATCATGTCTTTTCCTCTCACAGGTCCTGTGAGTTGGGGATTCCTGTTGGGGGGCTCCCTCTTGATGTCTTTCACAAGACCACAATCAAACCATCACAGGGCCGCAGTAGTGGGAAGAAGGGTTGGCTTCCGAGGTGCATCAGCTGATGTCCCCACGATGATGCTGTCTGTGGGCTGCGGCCTGGTGGGGTGAGTGGCCTTGTGATACAGGCGCTGGCTTCTCTCACCAACACTTAGTTCCAAGAGACCTAGGAGAAAGCTGCACAGCCCCCTGTATTTGGTCTTGCTTCAGCGTCACATTCACGGTGTTGTCACCTCAGCCACCTCTGGTTCAGTGTCAGCGGAGACTTCACAAAGGTTTAAATTTCCCCGGGAGAGAACCCTAGGGAGATCTAATAGAGTCGGCTAGGATTATTTAAGGTGTGAAAAGCTTCATCACTTTTATAATTTAAAATTTTTAACCAGGGAAATGCAGACCTGTCTGCAGAGCTAAAAATTTCTACCACACCCAGTTTTCTACGTGGGTTAGAAGGAAGATAGCTTCTAATGTCTACCCTTTCTACCCTTGTGCTAACGAGAAAAATAGCAAGAGATCAGTGTTCCCCAAACATATCACACAGTGCATACTGTTTTGCAGCACTTTCATTTTCTTTAGAAAATAATATAACAACTTTACAAAAAGCTTATAGAAATCTAAAAAAAGCCACCACTCACAATACTGTGCCACACAGTTCATCATTTTATAAGCTTCTGGTACTTTTTTATATGAGTAAATACATGATTTATTTATTTGTTTGTAGTAATTTTACATTCTAATTTTTACTTAATATTTCACAGTGCATAATTCTTATTATGGTAGTTGTATGAATTTCTGATGATAATGGAAAAATTGAATGTAACCAAATTAAGGGGATGCTTGCATTGCTTTAAATTATTTAACAACAGAAATTCATTTGACCACCAAACTGTCTCACTAGCTTCCCCTTTAATAAGATAGAATTTTAATGTACAAGAGTAATACAGAAATGTTTTTACTGCCTTTAAATATGTAATCTAATAGATAGTATCCTGATCATAGCTCAATACAATTTTCTCAAATTGTTACTCCTTAATATTCCCACTTATTTCTAGTCATTGAAAGGGTCATCAAATATGACAATCTTTGCTTAATAGTGTTTATACATACATTTAGGCAAATAAGAATTTTAAACCCTAAATATACACTTAGTTTGCTGAATGAAAACCATTAAGTAATTTCATTTTAAAAGGAAAAAAACAGGGCATGCTATAGACAAGTGACAGATACTTTGTACCACCAGAGAAATAATAATAAGGAAAACTCCTGACTTGATCTAATTTGGAGCCCAGGGTGGCTTTAGGAATGCATAAGGATGAATGTTCCTATTTGTTCAAAGCTAGTGGAAACAAGGTTAAAGAAAACAAGATGTAAACAAACAGATTTTTATTTTTTCTAGGTAATAGCATAACTAGTTTTCTAATAGCTGATGGTTTATAAAGCCAAATTTGACATAAGATTTTATATTTCTTTCACATATAAAATGAAAAGGTGATTTGAGGCTGCATATCCAACTTTAGACATTAAAATGATGCTTAAAATACAAATGAATAATCATTAAAAATGTCAAACTTGAAAATGTAATATTAAAATTTACATGGTGTGTTATCATTATTGTTTCATGTGCTTTTCTTTCCCTATCAAACTGGGAATTCCATCAGAATAAGATTCATTTTATATTCCTGTCACCAAGAACACTGTCTATTACATAAACACTTTAGAAATGCTTGCTAAATTAATTTTTTTAATTGTCTCATAATTTTCACAGCAGTAGAGTCTCAGATGACTCAGACAAAATTCAATTTTCTTTCCTAAACCATGGTTTTACTCTGTTAACTTCAACAACTTGAATGTTCTAATTTTGGTTTTCACAAGTAAAATGGACTCTTGTAACTGATTGAATATGATGCTTTCCAATAGTAACACTAAGTATTTATCAGGTCTAACATTGAAAGGAAACTATACAACATGCAAGCATACATGCATTGCATATATGTGTGTGTGTATATTTTTTTAAAAAGCATTAAAATATGGTGAAAACTACACTCTCCCACACATTTTACCTCTCTCTGACATCAACCTTTTCTAAACATTCTTGATTTCACTTTTTAAAATGGATGTCTCTTTTTCTTTTGGTAACAGTTATTGCCTTTTACTAGATTAGTTAGCTTTAGAACATACTTACTTAATTGCAATCATGAAATACAGGGAACTATTTTGTAAACATTTAAGAATTACTTGTCATTTGCATTGTTCTACTAATTAGCTTTGGAATTCTGATAGTCTCACCCTTCTAGTTTTTGTATCTTTCACACTACTGTCTTGACTTGCTGTTGGGAGAGCAAAACCTCCATAGATTTCTCACACTACACATTCTGGTACCCCAAAAGAACAAAGAACTGGCTGCCCTTTACCAGGGTTGCCTGAGCAGTCAGCAATCTTGAGGTTGGGTCTCCCTCTGGGGCAGGAGACTTGCCAACACCTACAATGAAAGAGGAGGATTCACAAATACAGTATTCCTTACTGATGCACACCCACTGTGCACAGCATCCTATTGGATTCATTGTGATTGCTGATTTTGAGTGTAATTTGACAAGAGTAAGGGCTTAGTAAAACTAGTAAATCATTATTTACTTACAGTGATTCAGTGGGTACTGATCTTGTTTCTCTCTTCCTGAAAGGGGAACCCAGATGGTTCTGCTTTTAATTCAAATGATTAGGTGACCTGAAGAGTGTTTGTGAGGGTGTTTCCCGAGGAGAGGTGTGTGTGTGTGTGTGTGTGTGTGTGTGTGTGTGTGTGTGTGTTTGATGCATTTTGGGGTTAATATCATCTACTCTGAATGTGGGAAGGTACCATTCAGACCATTCAGTGGATTAGGGTCAGGATAGAACAAAAATAAGAAGGATGAATTTTGGTACTCTTTATTTCATCCTGTGTTGCTCTCTCTTTCTCCTACTGACAATGGCAGAACACCAGGTTCCCTAGAGTTTGGGCTCTGGAATTCACTCCAGTGACCCCCCCACACTGTTGAGCCTTTAGCCCCAGCTGGAGGATTACATCATTGGTTCTGAGGGCTTCAGAGTTGGACTGAACAATACTATCAGATTTTCTTATATTGCAGGTTGCACAAAGGCTGTGACTGGATTTCTCAAAACTCATAATCGAAGACTCTATTTCCCTAATAAATCTCTACATTTATCTCTCTGGAATCTTGTGTCTTCTGCCCATGTGTCTGAAATACTGGCAAGCAAACTTAACTTGGAATGAGGACAAAATCCAATCACAAACTCAACATTATAATCCATTTATGTTTCTATAAAATATGACTAATTTCCCTACCGTGTCTTTGGCTTCCTTCAACTCAAGTCCAACATCCAAGCACACATCCTACCTCAGTCAGCTGTGATCTAACTTTTATGATATCAAGGTTTTAAACATTTATTTCCCTTTATAACACTTTAATTAAACTTTCTGTGCTTAGTCCTAAATTGACTTCTAATCCAAAATCCAATCAACAGTCTACTTTATTAATAACCATTATACATTTAGTATTCTAGAATATTATGTCTTTCTTTATGAGTCTATTGTCCCACTCCTGAGATGCCATAAAGGGACTATTTATGCAGCAAGAGTCCTTCCAGTGTGAAGAGTTCTGTCCTTGCTTTCTTATATCCCTCTCTTCTTCCATTTTGCGTCTTCTCTCTCTCTCTGTACTGCTTTTAGTTGACTGTCACCAATATTCACCTCATCAATTTTTACCTCAGTTTTTGTCCTACATTCTTGTGATTTCTTTACTTTATGCTCCATGATTTAATTGAGATATATATTCATATTGAACCTGTAACAAATCTTTCTTTTTCTAACTGTAGCTGTTTTTAAGTATTTCTACTTTCAAACATTCCTTTTTTGCTCAAAGTACTTTCACTTTATTGTTTAAATCTTTTTGTTTCTTGAATTTTTCCTGATACATCTGTGATTTGTCATGTGCTAAGGCAAGCCACCAAGATACCTTCTTCAAAATTGGAAGATGCAGCCCCTCCACTACCCCAGGAACTAGGAGAGTAGCACAGGAAGGGAGAAAGGCCTCTCAATGATTTTCTCAATCGGGAACCTCAGTGAGCTGCACAGGAGAGGAGAAACCCCACTCATCACCTCTCTGCCATTCTGGAAATCTCAGCCAGGAGGAAGCCAGGAACCTGGCCCATTCCCCTACACTGCAGGCTGTGCAGCCAGCACGGGAAAAGCCAGGGGCTCAACAATGGACTCACTAAATGAACCCAGGGTAAATCCACTCTAACAAGGGGAAACACTTTGCATACAAATCCCTGATTTATGAATGGTTCTGTTATATAACTATAGACTCTACTCCTATGGTCTAAAGTACATAATCAATAGTTACTCCAGTCTGTCAATTTTTAAATTGTGCTTGATACTATCATTATTGCTAATTGTAGTACTGTAGCTAGGATAGTGTATTGCTTGTAATCATTTGTTCCCTTTTGTGTAACAATATTGGGAAGCTCTGGGGTAACAACCTCACCACAGGCCCACGTCAAAATTCTGGGGACTGAGCCAAACAGAAAACAACATTCCACTTTCAATTAATTGGGAAAGGAGGATCTTGGACTAGCCACAGACCAAGAATCTCCTACATGCAGGAACTATCCTTGAAGAACAGACTTTTCCTAGAGAGGCCTTATAGTAGTGCTAATGCTACCTACCACCAAAATTCACAAGGACCATAACAGAAAACTAAATCATTTTTTTGAAATAGAAAACAACAAGATGAAGAAGCAAAATGAAATCTCCAACTTCCAGCTCACCTAGAACAAGTCCAGGAGACACTGACAGAGAAGAAATTGGAAGTCACAAACCTGAAATTTCTGAAATGACAGCAACTGAAGTAAGCTGAAGCAAAGAAATAATGCCATGAGTCTGTGGAGGAAATAAGACCCAAAATAATCCCTCAGGTAAAAAAAGAAATCACACCCATATGGATGGAAGCCTTGAATGAACAATACAGGAAAGAACTAGAAGGCATGGAACAGATTCAAAGACATATCCAAGAAATTAAAAATTACATTTAAAGCTGGCAAAATCTCTTTAACTGAAACTGAAGATAGACTTTCTGACATTGAATACAAGATTGCAATACAGATCATGAAAGGGAAAATCTCTTAAAAATAACAAGGAACCAGGAAATAACAATCCATCAGCTGCAAGATGATGAAAAGAAAAACAATGTAATCTAATAAGTGTTAATGAAAAATCAGGAGTCAACACAAATGACATAAAAAAACTACTTTCAGAAACACTAGCAGTGCCAGGGATTTAGCTCAGTGGCTCAAGTACTTGCCTGGTAAGTGCAAGGTCATGAATTTGATCCCTGGTAACAAAAAGAAGAAGAAGAAGAAGAGGAAGAAGAAGGAGAAGGAGGAGGAGGATGAAGAGGAAGAGAGGAGGAGGAGGAGGAGGAGGAGGAGAAGGAGAAGAAGAAGAAGAAGAAGAAGAAGAAGAAGAAGAAGAAGAAGAAGAAGAAGAAGAAGAAGAAGAAGAAGAAGCACTAGCAGAAAATTTTCCAAATCTGACATTCAGATAAGTGAGGCATATAGAACTCCAATAAACCATAGCCAAAATAAGTCCACACCTAGCTATATAATAATAAAGATACCAGGAATTCAGCACAAGAACAGAATATTACAAGCTGCTAGAGAAAAGAAACAGGTCACCTATAAAGCCCATCAGAATCACATCAAACTACTCAACACAAACACTCAAGTGAAGAAGAGCTTGAGTGAAGTATTTCAAGTCCTGAAAGAAAACATCTTCCAACCCAGATGGATGTACCCTGAAAAATTATCATTCAGAATTAATGGAGAAGTAAGATATTTCCACTACAAAGAACAACTGAAGAAATTAATGATCAGGGCCGGGAGTTTGGCTCAGTGGCTTGAGTGCCTGTTTGGCAGGCGTGAGGTTGTGAGTTCAATCCCCGGTGCCACAAAAAAAAAAAAAAAAAAAAAAAAAAAAAAAAAAAAAAAAAAAAAAAAAAAAAAAAAAAAAAAAAAAAAAAAAAAA